>CAUYRT010022856.1:0-148412 GCA_963574885.1 Lepilemur ruficaudatus
ATCAGTTTTAATAGAATGCATTAGATTCATATCACTATGTAAAATGATACCATGATATTGTATATCAGTGTATAAGTTACTCATTGTCTTTCTAAAGCATACTAATGATTGCATACATAAAATAAATAATGCTCAGTACAAGTCCAATGCATCCTGAGTTGTATAAGATCTAATTAGCATGTTTTTAAAAGTCATACAAGATTATATTGAAGAATAATTGTTGTTTGAAGTTTATTTATTTATTTTTAAATTTAGTAATGGTAAGAACACTTAACATGAGACCTACTCTCTTCAGAGATTTTGAAGTGTACAATATAGCATTGTTATCTATAGGCACAATGTTGTACAGTGCATCTCTAGAATTCATTTATCTTGCATAACTGAAATTTTATACCTATTGATTAGCAACTTCTTGTTTTCCCTTCCTTATTTTCCCCTGGCTACCACAATTCTATTGTTTGCTTCCATGAGTTTGACAATCTTAAATACCTCATATAATTGCGGTATTTGTCATTCTGTGATTGGCTTATTTCACTTAACATAATATCCTGGCTTTAACCCATGTTGTCCCATTCGAAGGGATGTCCTTTTTAAGGCTGAATAGTATTTTGTTGTATGAATATACCTCCAAGTTTTTTTCTCCATCTGTCAATAGACATCTAAGTTGTTTCTACATTTCGGCTATTGTGAATAGCACTGTAGTGAATGTGGGGATGCTAATATCTCCAGGAGATCCTAATTTCAAATACCTGAAAGTAAGATTGCTGGATAATATAGTAATTCTATTTTTAATTTTTTGAGGAACCTCCAAACCATTTTTCATAATGATTGCACCAGTTTATATTCCTCAGCAGTGTATAAAGGTTACAATTTATCCACAACCTCACCAACACTTGTCTTTTCTCTTTTTGATAATGGCCATCCTACTATATGTGAGATGATATCTCATTATAGTTTCGATTTGTATTTCCCTAATGATTAGTGAGCATCTTTTCATATGCATGTTGGTCATTTGTATGTCTTCTTTCAAGAAATGTCTGTTCAAGTCTTTGGTTGATTTTTAAATCAGGTTATTAATTTTTTTCCTATTAAACTGTAGGGGTTCTTTATATATTTTGAAGGTTAAGCCCATATCATGGTTTGAAAATGTTTTCTCTCTTTCTGTAGCTTCCCTTTTGACTCTATTGATTGTATCCTTTGCTGTAGGAAAGTAGTTTGACGTAGCCCCACTTGTCTGTTTTTGCTTTTGTTGCCTGTGACTTTGATGTCATATTCATAAAATCGTTGTCAAGGCCAGTTCTATGAGCTTTTCCCCTATGTTTCTTTTAATAGTTTTACAGTTTCAGTCTTATGTTTAAGTATTTAATCCATTTTGAGTTGGTTGTTGTGTATGATATAAATAAGGGTTCAATTTTATTCTTTTGTATGTGGATATTCAGTTTTCACAATACTGTTCATTGAAGCGGTTATCCTTTCCCCATTATGTTTTCTTGGCATTCTTGCTGAAGATCAGTTGACCATGTATGCATAGATTTATTTCTGGGCTATCTATTCTGTTCCATTGTTCTGTATTGTCTGTCTTTGTGCCAGTAGCAAACTGTTTTTGAGATTCGTAGTTTATTGAGAGGTTTCCAATACAATAGGCTGATTTTTTTTGTGCTTATCTTAATCATCCCTCAGCCATATTTGACACATACAGACTATTCATTTGTTACTGAAATATTCTCTTCTTTTTCTTTCTGTGATACCATACTGTCTTTATTCTATAGTTGTTCTTTCCACTTTTCTCTATTTCAGGTATTTTATCCTCTCTCACCTGATAAATTGTAGTTCTCTTTATGACATTTATATAAAGATTTTCCTTCTCTGTACTTTCCTGGAGCAATCGCATCTACTTTCATGGATTAAATTCCACCTTTTATAGTTATGACTCCCGCATCTATACCTCTAGTTTAGGTCAATCTCCACAAACTGCAGACCAGCATATTCTAGTGCTTATGGAGTGATTCCACTGGGATATCTTTCAGACACCCCAGACTCAATGTATAGAATGCCTAATTCAAAGATTTTTTTCTCTACCTCTCCTCTTCTGTGTTCCTTATCTCAGTGAATAATATCATCATACTATGTTGCTCTAACAGAGAAATTATGAATAATTCTTAACTACTTCCTTTTTCTCATCTCTAAAATAAATTACAAAATCTTGTATCTAAACTCTTCAAAATCTTTTTAATCTATTCAATTTTCCCCTCTTTTAAAATCCCTATTGTCATCTTTGCAAGAAATTGCTGCCATTATCTCCTAATTGGTCTTCCTCTTTCCAGTCTGTCTGTTTTCAAATATCTATCTTTTATCAATCCTTTCAGAAGCCCTTGTTGACATTTCAGTGACTTTAAACGTCTCTCAAAAAGGGCAATGGGTTCTCTCTCCTGTCTAAGTATAGGTTCATATTGTTTTCCTCGAATGGAGCTCGTTCTCATGACCCATTTCTTCTTATTTATCTTTCTTGTCTAGCTTGAAAATTACTTTCTCTGGAGATCACTATGGCATTCAAAGTGTCACTAAGGTGCTCCTTCTATAAGCTCCCCTATTATCTTGTACTTTCTGTATTATAAAACTTATCATACTGTTTCATTAGTGTCCAATTAATTTTCTCTTCTATTAGACCACGAACTCCATGAAAACACAAACTTTGGCCCTTTTCACTATTGCATCCCTGGAATCTAGCGTAATGCATAATATGAAGTTTCTGAAAGTATTTTCTTAATTGGGGAATAAAAACTAAGAGAAAAGATGGAAAATAATATGAATAATTGAAGGGATTTTGTTTGTTTTCATTTTTGCACTTTTTCCTGGCAAAGACCTTAATATTTAAATGCAGAGAAAGGAGAGGCTACATTTGGAGCTGCTAGGAAGGAAGGAAAAGGAGGGAAACAACAAGAAATTGCTTCTTAGAAAAAGGATGAAAAGTGTTGGAGAGAAGGGGTATCTCTCATTTTTACTTTAACTTTTTAAAATAGATTTTTGTTTATTTTCATTAACTCTCATATACATTACACAAAATTCAAAAGTACAACAGGGCATACAGTGAAAAGTTAATCTCCTTATGTTACCGTCAGGTGGCTATCTTCTTCCCCATTCTGGGGACAATCACTGTAATCAGTTTTCTTTTTATCTTTCCATATATAGTCCATGCATTTCTCAACATCTACATGTTTCTATGATTGTTTCTATGATTTTTTAAAATATTTTATACAATCAGCATCATAATACATACTTTTCTGACCTGCACTTTGCTTTTGCAAATTATCTATCTATCATCTCCACATCAGGAATATAGCATTGCTTTATTTTTTTGAATCTTCATAGAGTTCCAGTATATAAATGTGCTGTATTTTATTTAATCTGCTCGACACTGATGAACAATTAGGCTGTGCTCAATTGTCTGCATTAAAAAAAAACAGCACTACCATGTATATCTTTATCTAAACATCTTTTGGCACACATGAATAAATGTTTAAAATGAGAAATTAGATCAAAGGGTATGTATATTTTTAATTTTGAAAATTCTCACTAAGCTGTCCTCACCAGAAGCTGTACCGTTTACACTCCTACCAGCTATGTCTTCAATTGTCTGTATAGGAAATGACGTTGTGTTACCAGGCAAATTTATTTTTGCCAAATTGATAGTTTAAAAATTTTCTCATTTTCATTTTAATTTGCATTTCTGCTAATATAAACAAGATACAGTTTGTTTTTATAAGCTTAAGAGCCATACGTTGTTGACTCTTTTTCTTTTGGTAAACAATTCATTTGCTTTGCTCATTATTTTTCTAGTGGGCTCTAGGTCTTGTGATGATTTATTTCCAAGTTACATATAGTTATAAATATTTATATATATACACACACATATATAATCATATTTACTGTAACTATAATTATATGTAGATTTGAAGTTTTATATATAGTAATTTTATATCATAAAGGTATGTATATAGGTGTATATATGTGTATAATATGAGCTGCTACTCTTTTATTTGAATAATTTTATTTATTTATTTTACATTTAAATCCTTAATTCAGTGGAATTTCATTTTTTATCAGTTATAAGGCTATATCCAAGTTTCTTTTTAGATAGTTACCCAGATAATGCTAATACTATTTATTATATGATACCTATTTTCTTCACTGACTTAAAATGTGATTCTTATTATATATGCTGCTGAACATTTGCTAATTTTTCATATTGTGATGTATTTATACATATTGTATTCTATTCTTCTCACTGTCTACTTCTTCACCAGGACAACTATCTTTTAATTATTATAGCCTTATATTTTGATATCTGTTAATAATAGAAAGAGTCCCCCTTCATTACTCTTTATTTTTTTATTAGGTAGCCTTGATTTCTTTCATTCTATTAATATATGGTAGTTAGCCTGTGTAGTATTAAAAATATTCTGATGGATATTTTTATTAAAAGCACATTAATTCGCTAGATTAGCTTAGAGAATACTAACAATGATTTTGTATTTTTTTGGCCAAGAACATGGTTTCTATCTGTTTTAGTTGTCCTCTTTCTCCTTCAGGCTTTAAAATTTTCTCCTTATATAAACACATTTCTTGTTAATTTATTTGTAGACATTTAATATTTTGTTGCTGTTTAAATGTGTATTTTTTTATTATACAATATAACTGTTGTGTGCATTGATTTCTGCATGTTAATATAGTACTCAGTCACTGATTATCTTTTGGTTTTGAGATAAAATAATTATATCAATACCCAGTGATAAGTTCACCCAATACCTTCCAATTTGTAATTTTTTTCGTTAATATTGTTGGATAGTACCTCTCTACCTGTGACGAAAAATGCGTGAGAGTAAGCACTATTATCTTACTTTTGATAGTAATACGAATGTTTTCAGTGTAAACTCATTAAATATGCTATGGGTTTATGGCTTTGGATAAATATATTTAAAATTACTAATAAATTAATTTTATCCCTTGTTATTAAGAATTATAATTATTATAAAGAGTAGATTTTGATTTATATAAAATATATCTTAGTATTTCTGTGCATAATAATTTTTCAACTTAAGATACTAGTATTTTTTACTTTAGATCTGTTATTATGATAAATTGTATTAATAGATTTCTTTCTTTTTTTTTTTTTTTTGAGACAGAGTCTTGCTCTGTTGCCCGGGCTAGAGTGAGTGCCCTGGCGTCAGCCTAGCTCATAGCAACCTCAAACTCCTGGGCTCAAGCGATCCTTCTGCGTCAGCCTCCCAAGTAGCTGGGACTACAGCCATGTGCCACCATGCCTGGCTAATTTTTTTCTATATATTTTTAGTTGGCCAATTAATTTCTTTCTATTTTTAGTAGAGATGGGGTCTCACCCTTGCTCAGGCTGGTTTCGAACTCCTGACCTTGAGTGATCCGCCCGCCTCGGCCTCCCAGAGTGCTAGGATTACAGGCGTGAGCCACCGCACCCAGCCAATAGATTTCTCAATATTTAGCTTTCCTTGCATTTCTAGGAAAAACTCCTACTTGATCTTTATAATATGATACTGAATTCTGTTTGCACTTAGACTGACACGATAGGAATAGATACAGAATTATGTTGAGAAGAGAATGAGCAAATGTGGGAACATATTGGTAACCTTGGTCATTTCCCTAAAGGAAAAGGAGTGACAATCTATTTATACATTTAACATTTTTAAAGCCCACCCTAGAAAACAAGTACTGCACTTAATTCTGGGGTTGAGAACATGACAAGGGCATTATTCTGTCTTCAAAGACCACATATCTGAGTGGGCCAGAAAAGTATTCAATAAACCAAAACGTATTGTGGCCAAAGCTCTTAACAGTGATAGGACTACAGAAAAGTCAAGGGCCAGCATCACCTGGGATGTTTGGGTGAGTTAGAGGAGGTATCACAGGTGGTAACACATGATCAAGTTTGGAGACCGAAAACTTGATAAAAGATAAACCTTGGAGCAGCAACTGAGTGGAGTTTGCTAGGAAATAAACAAACAAAAAAGATTGTTTTAGGTAACACAGACATAGAAAGAAGTGCCAACTTGAATTTAAAGCATGATTTTTATAAAGCTACTTCTATGTCTAGAATTGTTGAATACAAAGGGTGAAAGGAAACTTGGGATTCATTTCATTTATATGGCCACTTTGGTTGATAGTGTCCTTCTCTACCCTGAGAGCAGAATACAGAAATGGTACTGAAAGTGACCAGGTATAAAAAGACATGATAGAAGTCAATGTGTGTATGAGTCTAAGGAGCTTCTAAGGCATCATGGTCATTTATCCCAGAAGGTAGTAAAATTATTCCACTATGTAAAGAGAGAGGCATTGAGAATAAACACATTCTACTGGTGTGAGAGGTAGGGAAGAATTCAGACAAGAAGGTTGTGTAGCTAGTATTTAATAACCACTTGCTAAGTGCACAGCAGACACTATACATATAATATCCCTAACCTCACAGAAACCCCGAGAAATGGGTCTTTCATAAACGAAGAGTCAGATACCCTATGTAAGTCACAAAGCTAGTAAATGACAGAGCCAGGTTTAGAACCCATGATTGGCTGGCTCTGGAGCATAGTCAGAGAACAGAAGCACACCATGACAACTTGAACCGTACCTTGTGCTGTCACAGTCCAGTATATGACCATGCTAATGTGGACTTCCGTGAAGCCACAGGTCATATGAAGGAGCGTGTAAGATCTCCCTGGGAGGACTAGCTTTTAATTCCTACAAATTGTACCAGTTTTCCTTTATGTAGTCAACATGCTCCTGTAAGTATTAAATACCCAAATGAGGCAGTGATTCTAAAAGAGGGAGGTAAAGCTTAGAATCAACATTGTACTTATGATCTGGTCCCTTGGTCCCTCGGTTTTGCCTAATTTTTCAGATCATGAATTCTGAGCCCTTTTTCTGATACGTCTCCACCCACAGAAAATCTGACCTCTTACATTAAGACACTGTTATTTCCAGAACCTCCAGGGTCAGTTAGGAACTCTGAGCCTGGTAATAATAATAATCATAATAATAATACTTCCGTAACATGTATTGTTTGACACTATCCTAAACACGTCACATATTTTAATTCATTTAATCCTCACAGTGATACACAGTAAGATAGGTTCTATAGCATCGGGAACTGAGTCACAGAGCTTCTAATGACAGAGCAGGAATTGGACCCAGATCTTAGCAATGAAATTAACTTAATTAGCACTTTCTAAGTGCCAAGATACACCATTTCTCCTTTTCACTATAACTCTGTAAGGTAGGTATTGCAATTTCTGTTTGGTGAATGAGGGAGAGGAATAAAGGACACTGATGAGTTGAACTTGTTGTCACCCGGATATTAAAGAGAAATAAGGAGAGGGTGAATGGAACAAAAGTTGGACTGACCTAGAGGGGGAATAGTTTCTGTGGGAAAGTAGTAGCTATTACACTCACACATATTTGTGAGAGTGATTTCCTGAGGTGAGCTTACTTGGATTACTTTCAGATATGTAACCATCTGAATATATTAAGAATTTCTATCATCTTTACTTAATTTAGCACTCATTATTGAGAGCTGCTGGTGTTGGTCTTCTATCAACAGAGAAAACATTATTGAGTTAATTTTCATTTAAGGTGTTAATCTGCTGGTTATTTAATTCTGCTGGTTAACATTTAAGGTGTTAATCTGCTGGTTCTTTAATTTCTCACCTTTCTATTCATAAATCTGATTTGATGCTAAGCAAAATCTTGCTCTTTTGCTTTAATTCTGAAAATAGAGTCTAAATAATCACTTCATAGAGTGACTGTTTCTTTATACTTCATCACTTTTCTTTTGTCAGTTGCTTAGTTTTTAATTATATTTAAATTGCTCTTTGTCTTTGGTTGAAGTTCTTTTCACTGTTTGATGCTCTTTTTTAAAAAAAAATCAGGTTTCTTTACGTATTTTGTATTGTCCTGGGCTTTGCTTTAATTGCTATAACCTTCCGCTTCTATAGCTTTTTTGAACCCTTTAAAATCTCTTTTTTTCTGCCAAAATCCCTGTTGTTCTTTTTGGTAGTCTTTGACCTATAGTGCTCTTCACTTTTAGTATATACTATTACCCTATTAGAAAAAATTATGTGGCAATCTATTGTGATGCTTTTATTTATTTATTTATTTATTTATTTATTTATTTATTTATTTATTTATTTATTGAGACTGAGTCTCACTCTGTCACCCTGGCTGGAGTGCAGTGGTGTGATCATAGCTCACTGCAACCTCAAAGTCTTAGGGTCAAGAGATCTTCCTGCTTCAGCCTTCCTAGTAGCTGAGACTACAGGTGCACTCCACTACACCCAGCTAATTTTTCTTTGTTTTGTAGAGACGGGGGTCTTGCTCTTGCTCAGGCTGGTCTCAAACTCTTGGCCTCAAGTAATTCTCCTACCTTGGCCTCTCAGAGTGCCAGGAATATAGGTGTGAGCAACTGTGCCTGGCCAATAATTATTTTTCTTTAGACTAAGATGCATTCCACACATTTTATGTTTAAGCATACAAATCTAGAGAATGATTTTATGTTCATTTTTCATTGCTATGATTATTTTCTAAAATATCTTGATACCAAGATTTATGTGGGAAGAATGATGAGAATAAATAAAGGTATAGCATTTGGAGACCTTGATTTTTCAAGAACTTTTAAGTTTGGTATAAACTTAGAAATGTAGTGGATAAGCAAAATAACATGGCACTATGGTAGACATTGCAAAAACTTTTTTTTAGAATGTCATAGCACCTCTTATTCTCTAGGATATTCAAAAGCACAATATGCCTTTATGGTATTCAAATTTAAGAGAAAAAAACTTCATTTCTATTTATTTTTCCTTTTTAAAACCATTTCTGGTACATGTGATGGACTCTTATTCGTTTTTATTTTTTCTAAAAAATCTATTCATTTTACCTGTATGAAGAAAACATATACACATTTTATAGAAATCATGTTTTTAGTCACTCAAGTTCTCATTTTCTTTATTCCAGCTAAACTTCCAACTACCTGTAAATCCCATGCTTTTGTCCATTCAAAGTTAAGGTAACCAATTATTTAAATGTGTAATTCTCAACAGATCAAAGATTTCACCTTTGATTGGCAGCCAATCTAACTCTCTACCTTACATTTTATTCCTTTAAGCCTCCAGTGAGGGTAGTTGATCCTGTCTAAGTCCTCTGCTCTTTTTTGCCCTCATGCCACTCATCTCCTTGTAAAAACCTGCATTTCATTATCAGCTTTACACAGACACACAAATGGCTATTTTCTCTTACTAAGCTTCCCTGTGCTCTTCAGCTAAAATGGAGCTCTGTTTTATGGAAGTGCATTTCAACTCTTACTATTTCTTTCACTCATTGCTTCAATTTCCTCTTTACTAGATTTCCTTTGAATTTCCTTTAATTTGGTCCCTTAACTCATGAATTCACCAAAGCTATACTTCCAAATGTCAGCAATAATCATTTCTTATTTAAAACCCAAGGTTCTAACTCTGTTCTTATCTTTCTTTCACTCTTGATTACTTCAGATATCTTTAAAACTCTTTCTTTATTTCTCATATTTTTTTTCTTAGCTGAAAGACCCCAGAGAATGGTAAATATTTGATGCTATGTCTTTGAGATATGTCTTTAAACTTTTTAAAAAATCATTTATATCATTTGGCCTCTTGAAGCCCAACTGTGGAGATTTCAAGCTATACCTGAGCCTTCTACACTTCTATTTTCAGGAGCTGGAAAAGTGAAGGATAATTGAAACTACTTTTTTATTCCTAATGTTTTATGTTTTCTTTGTTCTGTGTTTTCTCACTTTCCAGAGGATATATCCATTGGGATAACCCATTGCCATCTTAAAGCAAACCAGAATTTACCAACTCCCTCATATTTCTAAGCCACTTGTCTTAGCATGGAACAAAAGTTGGACTGAACTAGAGGGGGAATAGTTTCTGTGGGAAAGTAGTTTTCCCACATATACTCATTACTGTGTATATGTATGCTTCTTAAAGGGTCTTAGTGATTAATTACATACTATATGTTGTTTGTTTCACCATAGTAAGCGAAGTCTGCTCTGTCTGATACTAGTCAACAGCCACCTATGACTCTTGAGTGCTTAAAATGTAACCAGTGTTTACTTTCACCTATTTCTTTTTGAATTTTTAAATGTGGCCATTAGGAAACTTAAAATTACATGTGTGGCTCACATTTTATGTCTATAAGGCAGTGCTGGTATAGGTTATGCCACAGTGACAATCACAAAATCTTACTAATTCACAGCTACAAAGTTTTATTTTCCCTAATAGTCCATGTTTGAAAGTCCTGCTCTCTGTCCACTCATTCCAGAACCAAAGTTGATAAAGAAACTACCTTCTCAAAGGTAATGTGCCAGGCAGCATGATAGAGGGGAAGAGAACTCTGAGAGTCTTGCATTAAGGAAGAAATGCTCTGTCCTGGAAGTGACTTCACATTTCTATTCTTGATTCATTGACCAGAATAAGTCATATGGTCCAATATAGCAAACAGAGGATCAGAAAGTACAAAACTACTATGTATTCAGAAGATGGAGAGCCAAAAACATATGGCAAACAGCACTAATGAATTCTATATGGTCTTTTGGCAAGTCTGATTGCTTTCTCCATTGATTATAATCTCATTAATGCAAATGGCCTCTACTGTCTGTTTTACTATAGTTGATTATTTGGAAATGCTATTTTGGCAATTGTACCGTTATTTTTTATAGCATATGACAATTATTAGACTTAATCTTTAGAGCAACCTGAAATTATTTCCAATGCTTATTAGAGCTTAGTCATCATTGTACAAGCTGCACAAAACTGTTATAGTTAAATTAAATCTGCATTACAAAATTTAGAAAAGCAGGCATTGGAAGGTTATTACCTGTCTTGCTTACAGATTGTTTTCTTCATGTTTTTCTCCCCAATTAAAGGACTTTATATTCTCCAGTATAACAGAGTCTTTATGACAATTAATGCTGTCATGATCTGTAATCACTAAAAGAACACAGAAAATATTGAGTTATTTATTGCCCCACAACTATGGGGGCAATCAGCCTTTCTCTGAGACATGGCTGGATTTAGGGTCACCTGGTTCTTCTGGAAAACAAAGTCTTGTTTATTCAAATTCACCCATGGCTCTTTCAAAGAATTATTTTGAATTCCTGTATGAGGGGCCCATTCTCCATGAAAAGGACCAAATCAAATTTTTGACCGAATCGTTAATAAGATCCCTTAAGACACAATTATGTATAGAGGCAGGGATGATCATGGTGTAGGGAGGCTGTGGACATGGACTTTGAAGCCAGAAAGTGTCTCTACACCACCAATTACAAAATATTTAAGTTTATTAAGCCTCGTCTACTGAAAATGGGAATAATTCTTACCTTGTAGGACTTTTATGTGTCTAACAGACTTCTGGCACATTTCTACAGTGAATACTAGCTCTTGTAAAAAAGCCATAATGTCGCTTCATATCGTAACTGGTGATACCATAAAGAGCATATTACCTTTCACAGATTTTTTTTTTTTTTGAAAAAGTGTTCTTATTATTAGTTTCTTCTTGATAGCTTTTTCATTTTTACCTTGAAATTGTGGAGTATGTTTTATATAATTTGCCCTTCTGTCTGAGTCTTAATGTGCCTTTGCTATGTATTCTCAAAACTCATTAGGTGTCCCTTCGCTTAAATCATTAGAGGCTTTTCTTCAAGCTGGCCCCATAGCTGGCTGTCTGGCTTTGATCATTCTTTCTCTGCCACCCCTGTAGTACTTTGCTTATGCCACTTTCATGGCATTTATTACATATGCCCTTGAACTCTAATCTTGTATACATGAATTATTGCTCTCCAAATCTTAAAACTCCTTAGGGCAGGAATTATTATAGTAAGAATCAACTAAAATGGTTGGAAAACATATTTTGTTCTAAGTTCTCTCATTTCTTTATCTCAGTTCAAATCTCTAAAGGACACAAAAAAGCAGGTGCTCTATTATTCCTGTTTTAGAGATGAGAGGAATTAAAGCTAAAACAATAACCACCCAGGGTCACACCAATAGGAAGTAACAGAGCCAGGATCAAATCCAAGTTGTCTTTGGTCTAAAACTTAAGTTCTAAACCACTGCCCATATTTCCTGCCCCCCACTGCTCCCCTCTCTGGTGGACTCTCCACCCGCTGCAACATTCAGCATAATGCCTTGATTTATGCTTTTAATTGATTAATAAATAATTCATTTTTTAAACCATCATTACATTTATTAGTAGGCAACTTATATGTTATTTAAAAAAACTGAAGGGAAAGATGTACTAATAACTTATAGAGAATAATACCACTCTCCCCCAAATAATACCACTCTCCCCACTGAGAGTGCCTATTTCAAAAATACATACAATTTAACATGATAATAATGGATAGGTTTTAAAAAATAGAGTAAAGGAAAATAAAAGTACTTGAAAACAGGTACTGCAGGGGAATGGTTAGTTCATAAGGATACAAATTAGAAGACCCTGGGCAGTGAATGGAAAAAGACTGCAAATTTGATGCTGATGTTCTTCACACCGAAGTAAAGTGGAAATACTATCAATCATGAAATTTAGTGTTCCTAATAGGGAAAAGACTGCTTGCTCAAGGACGTTTGTTAACATACATGGGCAATTTTCGGTGTGGTGAAAAATACCCTGCATTAAATACATTACTTTTTCCATGGTTCAATAAGCATTGCTCTGTGACACAGCAACAGAACAGAACTCGCTTGTTGAACAGTGTGGACACTGTACCTCTGCCAAACACCCATCCGATTCCCCACTACATTCAGACATCAGCGGCAGGACTGAAGAGGGTTCTTTGTGCCTTAGTAATATATGAAATGAAGAGAAAATAATGCAAGTCAATAGGCTGTCCAGATTATAAGACACCACAACTATAGTAAAACTAGAGTCAAACTGGTCAAACCAGTGTAAACAGTGACCGCATATGTGGAGTCACTTACTTTTGGCGATGATGGACAAGACCCACTTTCACTAATGGTTTCACACATTTTTAATACTTGCTTACACTTCAATATAGGTTATTCCATAACCATTGCAAGCCTTTGATTTTCTGTTGTCAAAATAAGTAGGAAAAACAGGCAATTGAACTATCATAGAGTTTTGGTTTTCTTTAATTTTAAATAGGGCATGCAATTTAAACACAGTCAAGTGCGTGCACAGTTGAGTTTTTACAGAACTGAGAATACATTCATTGTTATCAGGTAAATGCTCATAATCTGAGACAGATTAACTGATTTGCAGAGTCATGTGGTAAAAGAAGAGAGAAGCCTGGGTTTAAGAACTTTTACAAAGCAAGACACTGTGGCTAAGAGGTATGAAAGAGTGATCCATCCATCAAGTTACAGAGTATAAACCAAGTTTCCTACTGGGTTGTACTTTTTGAGTGGGATGGGAACCTTAGGAAACTTGACTGACATGCTGAATTCCTTTCTCCTAATCTCTGTCTGCCCCTCCTGGTATTTGTGGGGATGGGAAGCTGACAATTGGTCCAGCTGACATATTGTCGATTACTGAGTTCTTCTGAGAGGTGATTAGGGACAACTCTCAGGTTTCTGCTATAACTTAATCTCAGTCAATTCTTGAGATGATTAATTTTCTCTAATAATGATGATTTAATTCTATTTTAATTGTGACTTTGAGTTTTCTTTAACTTCCTCTCAGCTTTCATTTTTATTACCTTTGTTCACTAAGAATTAATCACTCATCAATATCTAGGGTAAAAAAGTAAATAAACTCCTGAATTTTATTTGTGAAGGACGCTGTGAAGAGGATTTCTGTTCACCACTGTCCTTCAAGGATGTCCCAGAGAGGGGCTATGGTGCTGCAATTGTTTACTTTTGGGTGGTGCCTTCATGTTAGGAAAACCATCTGTAAATCACACCTAAGTCTTTTTTTCCTCTGTCTTCCTACTGTGGAGAACTTCCCGTGAGGTCATAGGTGCAGGTGGGGAGAGAGAAAAGGCAGTGTAGCAGGAGTGTGGGCCATGGGTATTTGGGACACTTCTTTATGAAGCTTATTTCTGCCTTCAGGCCTATTTGGGATTGATCACATATACACAACTTCCATTTGATGATGGATTGCTGATGTGCAGGCCCAACTTTATGGCTTACTGGGTCAGATAGCATCCAGTTTATGATGGGCAGCTCAGATCACATGGTACCTTGGTGTCTCATGGTGAAGTGTTTAGTTTCTGCTGGTGTCTAGTAGCAGGCCAAGAACTTTTCCTCAAAAAGACAGTAGTTATCTGCAGAGGACGGTAGGGCTTTGATCCAAAATGCTAAGGGCCTCTGCTGAGATTCACCTATCAGGACCTATCAAAGGCTCCACACAGCATCCTTGTCTGCCACTGGCACTTTAAGCACCATTGGATCTGCTTAACAATATGGTTCATGTGGCAGAGCAGCCTGCACAGCTGGCTAGAGCTATTGCATGGCCTCTCTTGATTTGGGCCCCACTCAAAACTAGAATCTTTTTGGGCCACCCAGCAAATGCACAGAATAACACATTCTAATGAGGAATATGTTGCCTCCAAAGTCCTAAGAGACTCACCCTGTGTTGTGCCTCTTTTGTGGTTGTAGGAGGGGCCCGATGCAACTCCGTATTCTTCAGATGGACAGGGTGGTGGTGCATTATGGATTGGCTCTTAAACTCTCCGTCTGAAAGTGATATATGTCACTTTCACTCCGAAGTCATTGGCAGTGACTAGTTGCACAGATCCAGGCAATCTTAAACAGGGCCAGGAAGTATAGTCCTGCCATGTTCTCAGGAGGCAGAGAATTGGGAATATTTGATAAACAGTACTAATGATTGCAAGCTATGTTGAAAAGCAAGTGTTTTTGTTGTCAATTTCCTCCCTCCTCTTAACTTCTGCTTCTGTTTTTAGCTCTTCTGGTGCATATTTTAACACGTTATGTTGACACTTTTTAAAAAATCAATTTATATGTTATATATTGACTTGCTGCTATAAAATTAAAGGATTCAGTTCATTTGCATCATCAACCTTTCCTTTGCTCCCTGCACCTGATTCTTCCCTCCATGATCTTGCTTTCTTAGGAAGTTAATTGAAGATGCACTAATGTAAAAAAGAGAATATACCAAGAAAAATAAATACATGAACACAGTGGCATACTATTCTTCTATAACAGCTGTACTGCTGACATAAAGAGCTTTAGTCAGAAGACTCTAGGAAATCTTATACAGAGAATCTACAATATATAAAGAATGACTTACAGCTTATACAAAATTGAGAATGCTGTAAAGGCATTTGGTAGAGGGATAAAAAGGAGAATTTATTCTAAATTGACACTAAAAGTATTTTCCTTGTGGAAGCATAAGGGCTATTGGATACATAGGGGATGGAATATAATCCCTCAAGTTTGCAACAAACTATATTTGTCGTCATTGTAATAATAATGTTTATTAGGTTTGGAAGTTTGGAACTAATCTATGGTAATATAAAAGTGTATTTTAAGGCTTTAAAGATTTGGTACAGTAAGAAAAGAAGGTGAGGAGAGAGGGTGGCAACATTAATCTCCCTCTTTTTCTACAATGAGGAGTCAGTGCATATTGTCTGTGCTTCATGAAATTTGAAATGAAGGTTTAGCTATGCTGTTTAACATTGCAAAGTATCAATTGAGGCACTGAGGACACTGGTTTAATTATATGTAGGTAGGGAGGTTAACTTAATGAAAAAGGAAGCGGAAGTGATAAACTTTCTGATTCTTCACCTATCTAAAAATACGTTTATTCAGCGTCCATACTCAATTGATAGTTTCATTTTATATAGAAATTTTTTTCTTGTAGTCCATTACTTTGAAGATTTTGTTACATTTGTTTTATACATTGAATGGTACTAGAATCTAGTTTGATTCCTGTTCCTTCATTGGTGACCTATTTATTTCTTTTTTAAAATGAATGTGATCTCATCTTTGAGCCTGATGCTGTTAATTTTTACCAAGGTGTTTCTAGATTTGCTAAAAACTTGATGGACTCTTTCAACTGAAAAGCTAAATCCCTCACATGGAGAAATTGTCTTCAAATACTTCTTTGGTAATTTCTCTCTAATTTTTCCCCTTTATCCTATGGTTAATTAGTTACTGGAACCTCCTTTTTGATCTCCTACATTAAATGTTTTCTCTTACTTGTTCTATCTTTTTAATATATTTGTTTTCTTTATGAAATATTTTTTTACTATTGATTTTGATTTCTTTTTTATTGAATTTTTCCCCGTATTAAATTGGTTTATCACTACTTTTTCTTTATTTATTTTTAATTTCAGCATATTATAAAGGTACAAATGTTTAGGTTACGTATATTGCCTTTGCCCCCCCACTCCGAGTCAGAGCTTCAAGCTTGTCCATCCCCTAGATGGTGCACAACGCACCCATTAGGTGTGAATCACTACTGTTTGTATGTTTTAATGCCTTCTTTTATGGAATTTTCATTTTCAAAATTTTATTTCCCTTTTCTAAGCTCTTATTCGTTTATGGCTCCATTTCTATTGAATTTTCTTCTTGCACACAAGTTCTTTGCAAATCTCTAAATATATTGAGAGATTTTTAAAATGTCTTATTCTATTCTTTATTTATTGTCTCTTTTAAAGTTGACTTTTCTGTTTGCTCAGTTTGAGCATCCTTAGCGTCACCTTCCTCACTGCCATTGCTTAATTTCCTCAAATACGTACTAAACATTTGTTAACTTTTATGGTTCGAAATGAGGCAAGTAAAATTTTCCTAGAAGCTCTGTAGATGTGGACAGATAGGACCTTAGTCCCTTTATGGTGAACAGGAAAGAAGCCAGCCTTTATATAGGGGAACAGTAAATGGAACAGTAAATGTCAGATGTTGAGCTTTCTTTTTATGTTTTCTTTAGGAAAGAACCCTCTGTTTTTTTTTTTTTTTTTTGTCTTGCTTATTTCAACCTGGTATTAGTGGTGTACTATTAGGTATTTTGCTGGATCAGGACTTCTGTTTAGAGATTTGCATATAATTTCCCTTTTTCCCATCCCACATCATATCTCCCAATTCTGGTATTATTTATATACAGTTGTCTTTTATATTTAAAGATGGTGTTGCTGTAGGTGCAACACCTATACTAGACACATGTCTATTGTCCTTTCAATTCTCTGTGACTGCAGAATACATCCTTTCATCTAAATAATTGTAGCTGATATGAGTTGTCTATAGAATTCTGAGTATTTCCTCTAACTTACCTAACCCATCATGTCCAGGTGATATGTCTTCAACTCTTAATTCATAGTAGGTGGCCTAGTAAACTATACTGAAGAAAAATCAGGATTTACTACAGCATTTTATCTAGCTCTTTCACTACCCTGCCTTTACACAACTCAGATGAGCATATGACCTGCTTAATTCAGTTCAGTTTCAGGACCACATTGTTGGATATCTTTCTTGCACACTAAAAAGTCGGAAAACTATGTCTTTGAACCAGAACTTTTCATCCAGAAAAAAATGTTTCTTTTATAGCTTCCAGCTGATTTCACAACATATGTTCTGATTTTCTACTTTTGTCTATTAGCATAGCACTTAACAATGTTCTACAAAGATAGCAAAAACGAATGTACTGCAAATGAATATGTCACTTGGATGTGGGGCTTCCCTGGCACAACTTAGTAAAGAACTTTGAGCTTTTTCAGGGTAATGTTTCATTCCCAGAACTATTCTGTCTTTTCAAAGCAGTGCATAAACTCCGAGATGTGTACATATGAGCATATTCATTGGAATAAAACAGATCTTGAATAATTGTCTTGAAGATGTTTGATGATTCTGAGGGTATCCACTGAGTGAAAAGTTTATCAGAAGATAGCAAGCATATTCTAATGTTATCTTACATTCTAAAACATGTCTAAAAGAGATTGAATAAATATTTTTGAGAATAAAACTTCCATAGGTTTGATGATGATTCTTTTGTTCATATATGCAAGTAAAAATATTCGTTGAACTACAAATCTGTGCTAGTCACTACATTAGAAGGTAGAAATAAAATAGTAGAGAAAATATGTGCAATATTTGCCCTCATGAAGCTTAGAGACAAGTGAAGAGAAAGTTGTAAAGCAAGGTAAGTTCAATAAAATATTATTTGCTATGGGAATGTAGGTGAATGACAGTAAAGCAAGACTTGAGTGGAGAATGGAAGTCAGAGAAGTATCTCCAATGAAAATAACATCTTAGCTGAAATCTAAATGATGTATAGAAGCCAGGCATCTAAGAGGTCAAAGGTGAATGTTTTAGAGAAAATGAATACGGAAAGTTCTGAAGCATGGATAGGAACATGCCGTAATTGAGTAACAGAACAATGCTCTTAGTGACAGAAGTATTGTGTTGACTTGTAGGTGAGTGGAATAAGGTGTTAAGACATAATAGTATGCTAAGTAATAATAGAGATATTGCCTTATCCTAAAAGCAATAGGTAGTCTTTATTTAATTTTAAGTAGAAAAGTACCAAGATTACGTGTGTGTGTGTGTGTGTGTGTGTGTGTGTGTGTGTGTCTATTAATTACTCTGGCTGCTGTGTGGAGAATGGTTTACAAAGAAACATCGTAGAAAACAAAGCAAAGCAAAAAAAAAAAAAACAGAAGCTATACATTTATTTGCTGTAAGAGATAAAGGATGTGGCAATGATGACAAAGAAAAGATGTCATAGAATTGGTACATTTTAGTACTTGATTGTATATAATGGAAGGGGAAAAGGAATCAAGAAGCACCGTAATTTCAGTTTGGGAAATTATGTGGCTACCAGTTCCATTCCCTGAAAAACAGGAGTACAAGGAGAGGATCAGATTTGAAGAAATCTCTTGGAGTGATTTTGAGATATGTTTAGTTTGAAGTATCTATGGGACATCCAAATAGAAACATGTACTAGATAGTAAGAAAAATAGTTTAAAAAAAAGATTTGGCTTAGATATATAGATTTGGAATTTTTAGTATGTAGATGACAAATGAAGCCATAGAGTTCATGACATAATCCAGAAAGAGACTGTAGGATGAAAAGGAAAAGGGCCCAGAAGAGAAAGCTAAAGAACCCCAACATTGAAGAGATGGGAGACCAAGAAGGCCCCAGAGGTAGGAGAAAGAACAGGAGGGAGTGGTATTACAGAAGCCAGGGGGGAAAAGTGTTGTAAGAGGGAGGGTTTTCATAACAAAAAATTTGAAATGCTATTGACAGGTCAATATATGATAAAGAATATCAGTTATTTAGCTATAAGAAGATCATTGAAGAATCTTCAAAGTTTTTATTGTCAAAGATGAATTGAAGCCTCAGAAGTAATGTAAAGACAGAAATAGAACCAAATGTGTATTTCAGAAGACTTATAACTTCAACAAAGTATGCAGGAATTTATTTAAGGCCTTGTCAGGGGGAGATATAAATTATGATAGATTGATAAATAGATTAATTTTAAATAAAATCTGAAACTTTATCACAAGAGTAACAATAAAAGAAAAATGCATATAAATTATATTCCATAACTCTTTAGGTTTTTTATTTTTTCCAGGTTATAATTCTATGATTCCACTGTATTTTCCTTTTCTATTATACATAAGTATGATAATCCTTGGTTGTTGGGTTGTGCTGTTAAATCTATGCATCATTGTTTAACTGACAATGAAATAACTGTCCAATATCTTTTCTTTACACATGCTTTTACTTATACACGAAGTTGAGCAGTATTCACAAATCTTCTACATCTTAGATGAGGAAGAAAATAAATATCTTATGTTTCTTAACATAATGAGCAAAATCTTTCCTTGCAAATACTATTTTTAAATTAGAAAAATGATATATGCATATGCTAAAAAAAGCAAAGAGTATAAAATTAAACATGATAAAATAAAAATGTACCCTCTTCCCATAAGCCCCTTGCTTATTCCCTAGAGGAACTCATCTTTTCAGAACTTTTTCCTGAATCTATAATAAGATATGCAATTTTAGGGAAGGCTTATCCACTTTGGGGTACTTGTTAATTGGATTTGGGGCTGGAAAGACTTTCATTATTTACATTATTCTTGGGTACAGTGACTTTTTTTCTCATGACTACTTCAGTGAATACAAGTCTAAATCTCTCCAGATCTCCCTGTTTTCATACCACAGGCCACCATCAACTGTCATTTGAGTTCCCCATCATTCTGAACTACAGTCTTGTAAATCTTCTATTCACTCAACAGGATTATAGCCCATACTTTGAAAGAAGTACTTCATCCTAATTAGTTCCACAGGTGCCTTTCTTTTAAAAAGGAAATAGTTTCCACATTGTCTCCAGAAGAATGTTTTCGGGTCATTATCCCTTTGATAAATGAATGCACTGCAGAGCCTGAGTTTCCCTAAAGGGTCTCTGTGATGCACAGAAATGCTGTGTTATAACTTTTGATCCATGATTGCCTTAATTTTCTCAATTTATCCAATATTATATCCAGATATGCAGTCCCAGATCTCCAATGCACCACACTGATGCTTCCTTGTTGATTTTATGTACTTATTTTTCCTCCGGTTGCTACTAAACATAAGTTCTTTTCTTCATATTAGGTATTATGTGTCAGCTTTTAGAGAATTAGATTGTTTATGGCTTTGGTATGAGAATAAAATACTTACAGACAACGGATTAGTGGTTTGAATTCTTCCCAGGCTATCAGCATCAAAAGTTGTTAGTACTCTCTTGGGGTCTATAAAAATAAAGGTGGTCTGATTACAATTCCAGGACAGCAGGAAAGAGAATGATTTCTGTTATAGAGGGCAGGAACAGAAGTCTCGGTAAGGAGGCCAGATGTCTCCTTTGAATGGCTTGTAAGTGCAAAACCTAAATATGCTTTAATTTTTTTTCCCCAAAGCACTATTTCTGGAGTGGTGTTAAGGCGTTTCATTCCCATTTTACACTCATTTTTCCTGCTGTATTAACTTACTGATGTATTTACTTACCCATTTATTTTTTTTTTCCAATACTCAAAATCTCAAAAAGCTTATTGGGATTGTTTTTATTTTCCTTGTTTTAAAATAATACCCTCCCAAAACAAACACCTTCAGCCCTTCACTTAATATATGCAGTCATCTTGTTATTGGTGTTTCTCTGGACCTCATAGCTTATCACCTTTTCAAATGGGGGCTATTAATCTATCCCCCCTCTCTAAAATTAATTGCTGCTCAATGTATCAAGGAAGATTTGAGGACATTTGACCAACTCAAACTAAGATACAAAAATATATGTAAGGTGATTCTGAAATGCTTTCTATTGTATCAGCCAGACTTTTAAATTATACAAGCCTCAATATAATGAAAATGTGAAAAAGAAATCTTGAGGAAACTAGAGTAAATTGGAAACTGTATTTGGAAACCAAAACGTTTATATAATATGAGAATCTAAGGTTTTCTTTCTAGATTATGCGACAGTTCTGTGGTGGTTATAGAAGCAATGTGATCTTCCTGAAGAGCTAATGAGTTTGAGTTTTTTTTTTGTTTTTTTTTTTGAGTTTGAGTTTGAGTTTTAAGACAGTTTTCAGAAGGAAAATATAGTATATGATTTTAGTTTGGTAATAAAGACTGGCATATATTATTGAAACAGATTTTTAATATATATTTTTTATTGATACAAAATATTTTAGATATTTATGGGGTATGTGAGTTATTTGTCACATGCATAGAGTGTGTAATGATCAAGTCAGTGTATTTGAGATATTTTAAACTTTTTTGGCCAGGGCCCATAAAAAGAAATATATGTATTCTATATTAGTATCTAGTATACACAAACACACCGATATGTGTGTATGCATATATAAATATATATTTGTAAGCTTATAAATATGAAATGGAGATTTTATCAAATGATTCTTTATTCCATTTAGTGCCCTCTGTTATTCTAGTCTCTATTCTATACTTTTCCATTAAAAATAGCTAGTCAGATCTTATTAGATCTATTTCATGCCTGATTAATGGGTATATACTGTACTTTGAAAACATTGATCTATTGTGACTCCTTGAAAATTGTGAATATATATTTCTATATTAAGTCCTTTCTACCACAGTTGCTTTCATTTCAGAAAAAAGATTTGTGTTAAGACATGCTTATACTTTGGGAATTTTTTTTTTTACTACTGACTTTGAATTTCTGTTAAATTAAAAGTACCATATTTTGTGAGTGAAGACTACAAACAGGGCCGGGTGTGAAGGCTCACGCCTGTAATCTTAACACTTTGGGAGGCCAAAGCCAGAGGAATGCTTTAGGCCAGGAGTTTAAAGACTACAACAAATATTTTCACCATCATTGTGGACTGAAATAGTCTGTAACTATTCCTCTTTCACACAATTAGACAATAGATCCAGATAAACCGTGTTTAAGGAAAGTATAAAGATTTTCCTTTTCACTCATACTTATTTGTTCCCCAAATAAAAGAAAGACTACCTTCTAAACTATTATTAAAACATTTATAAGCTCTAAATATTCTTTAGCAAAAAACAAAACATTTCAAATTTTGATTATGAAAAGTGATTATATTTCACCTGTATGTCTACTTTAATATAGTTTCAGTGTTGCCATGTAGATTTTTTTCCCTGTCAGTACAAGTTGTGTCTCATTTCATAGCAAAATTTACCTTCTCCCTGAAAAAGAAATGATGCTTACTCTTCATTAAATTAATTTATTTCCATGAAGGATGCTAAACCATGCAATACTTGTTATGAAAATTGTTTGAACCAGTTCTTTGTATGCTTATATTACTGTTAGAAGATGACCGTGCATATTTCTGAACCAAATTTAGCTAGTTGACAACATTAACCCTTAGGATTTGAAGGACAAACAAATCCTGTATAAAATATTTAGGATTTCTTGTGCCTACAAGTTATCCAACATTGCTCACACTATTATAGAAGTCAGTCACTAAGTCTCTCCTGAAAGCTAACCTTTTTCAGTGGACCGTTATTGGTGAAATAACCTTATCTTCTACTTCAGTGATAAATTCCACAGGTCACTGGCAGATGATGGTTTTCAAAAAGAAGAAGGTGATGAGGAAATTATGAGGATCTGTGTTACTTGAGATAGACCCTGAAAGTTGAAAAGGAATCATGAATCCTATGTTGGTTCAGTCAAGGTTTGACTTAACATCTCAATTGAACTTCATGCCGCCTGCATGCCACATAGTATTGCAGTTTATTGTAAATTTTTCTTTAGCAATCTTGTAGATTTTTTTCCAAGGGAAATATGAATGAAAACTATTCTTAGACGATTAAGATGATGAAAACTTTGTTCTCAATAAGTATATCCAGAGATATAGAATAAAAATCATACATAATATACTCTTCTGCCCTTGATTGCATAGGGGTTACAATATATGCCATGTTTTGATGAATAGCGTGTTAGGCACACATGCATGTTGTCAAGGAAGGATGTTCTGTTGTTATTATGTCCTCAAGCTTTACAAAGAACTCAAGTTCAGAAAAAGTAAGACAGCAAACTAAAGGAAAGGACCTACATAAATTCACCAATAATAATTATGTTAAATATTTGTCTTACATTTTCCTTTAACACATGCATCATACAAAACTTGCATACGACCTGGGAGCCATCATATAGCCACTTGACATTAAGTATATTTCTAAGATTACTGAAAAAAATAGCACTTATTAAATACTTTGAAAATTCTCAAGGTTCACAAGCCACATTTATGACCTGCAGTGTCTTTTTGAGACCATTATGTAACTACTTAATGAAGTTAATTTTACTAACATAGACATTAATGGTAGACCAGTGCCTTGAACAGTAGAATGCAAACTAAGACACTATCATGAAACATCTTAGACATTGAGCAGTTCCAGCTCATTGAAATATACACCACAACTTAGTCACTTTTGACTACATTGTATAACGAACATATTTTCATTTAAATTTCCTGGTATCTTCCAATTTGTCTCCCTAAACGTATGACATCTTATCTTCTCTCATCTCAAACATTTTTGTAGATCTAATCAGATTTCTTCCTTTACTGCAATATCGCCTTATTTGAAAAGGGGCAGTCTGTTTTTTTTTTTTTTTTCCTTTTTTTTTTTCAAGACAGAGTCTCACTCTGTTGCCCGGGCTACAGTGCCATGGCGTCAGCCTAGCTCACAGCAGCCTCAAACTCCTGGCCTCAAGCAATCCTGCCTCAGCCTCCCAAATAGCTGGGACTACAGGCATGTGCTCATGCCCAGCAATTTTTTTCTGTATATTTTTAGTTGGCCAATTCATTTCTTTCTATTTTTACTAGAGATGGGGTCTCGCTCTTGCACAGGCTGGTTTCAAACTCCTGACCTTGAGTGATCTTCCCACCTCAGCCTCTCAGAGTGCTAGAATTATAGGCAGGAGCTACCACGCCCGGCCGAGTGTGGTTCTTTTAATCACTCCTCCTTTTGTCTCACCATCATTTGTAACTTTAACAGTGGAGAAGTCACAAAGTCAGTTGGGCTGGAGTTGTAGAAATGAGGTGAGGTTATTTTTCTACAGAAAGTAGAGGAATATTAGTGATAAATGGTGTAAATTTCTGGGTTTTACTAGAAGTTTTCCCAAATAATAAGCAAAAATTGTAAGAAATTGAAATTAAGGAACATCACATTTTAGAAAACAAGCCACAAAGCTCAACCAGCTGAATGCTTAAACTAAACACAGGAGCTGTTAGTTCTGTAAATGTCTGTATTATGGATTCATTAAATTGGTTGTATACTCTTTGCCTCTTAGTTAATATGTGAGCTTTAAATAGCTTAAAAGCTGGAGTAATTGTTTTGTGTTTTTAAAAGTATTGTGTTTGACATAAATTCTTTTTAATGATCTCTGAGCCTAAGAAAGCTTATATTTACGCCCAGAGGATACTCCACATTTTAAAAGATCGTTTTGTCTTTTATACGTACTCTGAATCTAGTATGATGGAATCCCTGTATTTTGAAGATTATTATAATTACTTTCTTCAACAGAAAACTTTTTATACAATAATATGAAACTCCTTTCAAAGGCAGGCAGGGTTGCATTGCGATCTTGGCGTCAAAATCATCTGGCTTAAGTCCCACTTAACCATTGACTACTCATGTGATCCCCAGTCAAGTTACTGTACGTCTACGAACTTCTATTTCTTTATCCATATAATGAATCCAGCTATACTTGCTTTTCCAGAATTTTGTAAGCATGACTGATGCCAGTACTGTGCATGAGGTAGACACACAATAAATGGCTTTACTAGTTGTTATTATTGCTTTGTTTTTATTATTAAAAGCTCTATTATAGTTTTGTTGTTATTAAAATCTCTATTATAGTTCCTAGGCACCTGTTAGTAAATAGTAGAAAACTAAGTAAAACAAATATATCCAAAGTGATAGAGAATACTCTTTTTAAGCCAGCCACGAGATGACAACTGCTAAGAAATGGATGATTCCTTCCTTAAGAAGAGAAAATTACTTCTTCTATGTTTAAATAAACTCATTGTGGAAATTCATGCTGTGGTACAAGAGAAAATTTCTTCGGCATGTGTGTCTAATCCCCTGGAGAAGAATTCATTTTCACTCTTATAAAAATATGGAGAAGTCTTTTTTATGACAATAGTGAGAGGTAGCCACCAGGGAGGAGAGAAAGTCAGCCTATGAAAATCAGACTCTTAATTAACAGGTATCAGGTCAGAAGAAGTTATGATGGTTTTAATTACAGAACAAGTTTTGAGCAATTATTGGCCTCTAATTAAGCCAGGATAATTTGAGAGAATTTTTTCTAGCTGAAAGAATCTATACGTCAGATAATAATTGATAGCAGTAGAGATCTAATATGATAGTCTCTATTTTTTTTCCTACAAATCTGAGGTTGTTGCAAATGGCATCACCAGTTTTACATGTGTGGTAATGTTAATGTTTTGTCTTAATTATATCTTTATATAACATACAATAGTGTAGAAAATATAGTATATTTTTGAAACCTAATGAAATCTGTATAAGAAACTCCATTTAGATCCTGTTACACAAAATGTGATCCATGGACCAGCAACATGGAATCTTGTTACAAACGAGTCCCTGCCTCAAAACTATTGAATAAGATACTGTGTTTTAATAAGATTTCCAGGTAATTCAATGCACATTAAAGTTTGAGAGGCATTGGATTAGATCACAAAGCTATTCTTGACTTTGAAGCTCCTTATACCTCCAAATTATAAATATTTGGAGGACTAGTCTTGAAAATCCAAATTCCCCAAGTGATGAGATCACCATGGTTAACTAGTACATTAAGAAATAAATCTAAATAAAAAGAGAACTAATTGCCTGTGGATATATGTGAAAAGGAAATCATATTGTTTCCTGAGCCTGATACCAAGTTTTGAAGAAATGTCAAGAAAAGACTCTAAGTATATGAAGCATTGTCCACTAAAATAGGAATGGAAATTACCACATGTAGGTTTAGAGAGAATTACTAGGATCAACAAATGGAATTTACAGAAAGAGAGATTTTGGTACCAGATAATTGAACTATGTGTAAGTACAATGCTTTTCTTCACAAATGATATCTATTTATCTCCCTTCTACAAGCAGAGCTCACCCAGTTATCTGTCAGGGGCACCGTTGAAAGAGCCTTGTAGGTAAAAGGTTTGAACTAAAAGGCCTCAGAAGAGAGACCTCAGAGGTCTCTTTCGATTCTAAAATTCTAGGAATTGTCCACTCGGGACTAATAAATGCCTGTGAATAATTGGATATATGTGACAAGTGAAAAGAGAACTGTTTGAATGAATGTAAGTAGTGGTTAGGTTTAACAACTAATAAGAATAATCAGCTACACAGCCTGTGCAGATTTAAGAGGCAAATTACATGTTAGCAAAGCTGACTAACAGAGGTGCTCTTAACTATTTTATAAGGACTTGGAAATTCACGCTTTGAGCCCTCTGCTGGCTGATACGTGGGGCATTGATTTTTAGATAGGAAAGGAGAATAAATTTGCCCCTTGGGAATAATGTTAGTTGATATTTCTACATGAAAGAGAAGCCGTGAGAAAGAGCAGGGATAAGTTAATTAAGATGGTTCATGAGCGCTGCAACTTGACTCTCAGAAACTGATTTTTTATTATCTTTGCAATAATAGTTGATTCAATTGCTACCATATGATGACACCAGCAGATAACTTTTATTTATTTTTTTAATATTTAAATCAAATTTATTTTCAAAAACCACCCTGAGAATTATAATTCTATGAGGCTTCCAAACACTATAATTAATGAAGTAATAGCAATTTCCTAAACTAAAAACCAGATAATTCAAAATTACTTTGGGAAAGAACCAAGCTTGTATAAAGTTTCTTCATGTGGTTCTATATGTTTAAAAGTAGGTTTAAGACTGAGTCAACAATGAAGGTTACATCACGATCATCTTCAGGAAATAGTGGTAATAGTGAGGGGGAATCTAGTACATAAGAATGAAAAACACCCACTAGAACATTTCCATCATCCTCAACAGTTCCTATTGTGCTTTTTTTCAATCAATTTCCAGTATCTACACAACCCAGAGAACTCATCTTCTGACTTTAATCACACTATGATTATCATAGATTAGTTTTGCCTGTTACTGAACTTCAGTATACGTGAATTGCGTTTGGCTTTTCTGGGTCTGAAAGATTCATCCAAGTTGTTGAGTTTATCATCTGTTTCTTTTTATTGATGAATAGTTTTCTACATTTGTTTATCAGTTTCCACCATAATGGATATTTATTTAACTTGTTTTCAGTTTTTGATTCCTGTGGGGAAAAAGCTACTATGAATTCCTTTATTTCTCTTGTGTAAATAATATATAAGTGGAATTTCTGGCTCCTAGAGAAAATGTATAACTATAAAAAACTTTCAGACTGTTTTTTATAATAATTGAACTTTTCCACATTCCCACAAGCAATGCATGTATGAGAGTTTCATGAGCTTCATTTTTTTGTTAATATCTGGTAATTTCAGGCTTCTTAGCCCTTCTAGGGCATGAGAAATTGTATCTCATTGTGGTTTTAACTTCCTTTACTGAAATGACTCAAAATGTTGAACACCTTTTAGTGTGCTAATTGACCATTTAAATGGCTTCTTTAGTGAGTTTCCTTTTCAAATATTTACCCATTTTATATTGAGCTGTTTATATATTGTTGATTTCTGAATATATTCTGGATATAAATCCTTTATTAGATCAAGAAAATTCCATTATTGTTGGTTTGTGAGATATATTTTTAAATCACAAATAGGTATAAAATTCTGGAAAATTATTTTCCTCCATTAATTGAGATGATTACATGATTTTTATCCTTTAACTAATGAATTATATTGAATTATTTTTGAATGCTAAGTCTCCCTTGAATAATGGAAATAAACCTTACCAATTGAAACTTTTTATGTATTGCTGTATCTATTTGCTAATATTTTATCAAGGAATTATGTGTCTATTCCTAGGAATCTTATTAGTTTACACTATTTTTTTCTTACAATGTCCTTGTTTTGTTATCAGGATTATATAGAGCTCATAAAATGAATCAGGCATTGTTCTATATTTCTCTGTTATCTGAAAAAGTTATTAAAAGATTAGAATTATTTACTCCTTAAATATTTGAAAATTCAGCAATGAAGACTGTAGGCCTATGGTTTCTTTTAGGAAGGTTTTACATTATTAATTCAATTTTTAAATTTATGTATTTTTTCTATATCTGAAAGATTTTTTATTGATCTTTCCTCTTTCATTCATTATA
The DNA here is from genome assembly GCA_963574885.1 of Lepilemur ruficaudatus. NCBI lineage: Eukaryota > Metazoa > Chordata > Mammalia > Primates > Lepilemuridae > Lepilemur > Lepilemur ruficaudatus. The sequence goes on from CAUYRT010022856.1 coordinate 28,795, forward strand.
TTCTTAGTTTGTGTTTCTTTATTTTCCTGGACCAGTTTTCCTAAGTGTTTTCAATGCTATTGATCTTTACTTAAAAGCAACCTTTAGTTTTGTTAGGTTTTTAAAAATCATTTCACTGTATATATGTATATATTCCTGGGCTTTAGTTGCCCTTCCTTTTATAATATATTGATTTTAGAGCCATCAGTTTCTCTCTATGCACAGCTTTAGCTGTGTCTCACATATTTTGATATTATATACTTTCATTATCATTTAGTTAAAATACTTTCTAAGTGACCTTACAATCTCTTCTTTTTCTTGCAAATATGTTTTTAGGAGGGTGTTTTTAATTTTCAAATATCTGGAGGTATTTTTATTTAAAGATTTTTTTTGGTGTTTATTTTTAAGTTAATTCTATTGTGGTCATAGTTTTAAATATATATATCCACTAGATTGATAAGTTTATTCAAATTTTATATAGGTATACTGATTTTTTTGTCTACTTATTCTGTCAGTTATTGATAAAGTAGTGATAAATTTCCCAACCATAATTGTGGATGCATTTACTTCTCCCTAAAATATTTTGATGACCATTTATTAGGTGCATACATTTTCAGTTGTTATATCTCCCTGAATGAATTGACCATTTTACTATTATAAAATGTTACTTCTATCTCTCATAAAACTCTTTGTCATCAAGCATATTTTTCTAATATCATCAGAGCCATACCAGCTGTCTTATAGTTAGGGTTTGCACAGCACATGTGTTTCCATCTGTTTATTGTTAACCTATCCATGTCTTTATATTTGAAATATGTCTCATACAAAGCATATAATTTATCTAGCCTTTTAATCTTATTTTTCAATTTCATCATTGAATTACTTAGTTCACCTACATTTAATATGATTATTAATAAGATTGTGTTGAAGTCTATTTTCTTTTACTGTATTCTGTTTGTCCTATCTAATCTGTTCATTTTTTCTACATTCTTTAAATAATTGAGTATATTTAAGCCTTCCATTTTATATCTTCCATTAATTTTTTATCTGAAACCCCTTTATTTGTTTGGTGATTGCTGTAGAAATTACAATGTGAATTCCTAATTCATCACTCAATATACCTTAAATCAATATTTTACTACATCACATATAATACTAGAACCCTCTTCCTTGTATTTTGTGCTATTGCCGTCATTTATTTTTTTATTTTTTATTTCAGAATATTTCAGGGGTACAAATGTTTTGGTTATGTGGAGTGTTTTTGTACTGCTTGAGACAAAATTATAACCCCAGTTAGAATTTCTCAAAAAGTCCCAAAACAATAGATGCTGGCATAGATGCAAAGCGAAAGGAACACTTATACACTGTTGAAAGGACTGCAAACTAGTACAACCTCTGTGGAAAATAGTATGGAGATACCTCAAAGAACTAAAAGTAGACCTACATTTGATACAGCAATCCCACTAGTGGGTATTTACCCAAAGGAAAAAGAGTCATTTTATCAAAAAGACACTTGCACTCGAATATTTATTGCAGCACAATTCATAATAACAAAGATGAGGAATCATCCCAAGTGCCTAACAATTCATGAGTGGATTAATAAAATGTGGCATGTGTATACCATGGAGTACTACTCAGCTGTCATTTATTTTTATGTCATTAACCCCATGACACTTTGTCATCATTTGCTTTAAATAATCAGTTGTCTTTTAAACAAATTAAAAGTCTTTTATATTTACCCATATAGTTACCATATTTTCCGTAGATTCTAATTTCCATCTGGCATCAATTCCTCTTGAAGAACTTTCTTAGGATTTTTTTTGTAATTCGTGTTTGATAGCATCAAATTTTTAAGCTTTTATTTATCTAAAAATGTCTTTGTGAGTGAATTTATTTTTTAAGGATTTATTTTTGCCAGATATAGAATTTTGGTTTAACAGGTATTCTTTTTGCTTCCTTCCACACTTTAAAGATGCGGTTTCATTGTCATCTGGCTTGTATTATTTCTGATAGAATGACAGCTGTAATTTTTTAATCATTTTTCTAAATGAAATGTATCATTTTGTTTGCTTTTAAGATTTCCATTAACCATTGGTTTTCATCACTTTGACTATTATATTGCTAAGTATGATTTTCTTTGTATTCATCCTATTTGTACTTTGTTGACTTTCTTATATCTGTGTCTATTTTTCATCAAATTGGAAAGTATCAAATTGAAAAGTTATTATTTCTTTGCTTATTCTCCCACTTCCATTCTATATATCCTCTCCTCCTGGATTCCAAGGAGGTTAATATCATCAAGTGGTTAATATCATCTCACAGGTTACTAACACTCTTTTTTTAATGATATTTTTTCTTTGCTCTGCTTGGATAATTTCTGTTGACTTGCCTTCAAATTTACAGATTCTTCTAAAGGGTCTATTCCTTTCAGTCTATCTAGTAAATGTTTCTTTTTTCAAAATTTTTCTTTACAGTTTATCTTTCTTTTTTGAAAAACTCTATGTCTTAATTCATTATATACATTTTATTTTTGACTGTAAAAGCATGGTTATAATGGTTAAAGTCTATTTGTGTTCGATCACCTGGGTCATTTGTGAGTCTGCTTCAATTGACTGTGTTTTTTTCCTTTGATATGGTCACATTGTTTTGCTTCTTCATGTGTCTCATAATGTTATATTGTATATGGAACATCATGTAATAGACAAGTGAATATTCTACTAAAATTTTTATTTCATTTAGTTCTTTCTTTTCAGATAGATAAGCTTTTTCCTCTGCCTGGGATTAAGATGAGAGAATACTCTTTCAGCATCTTTCTAGGTTGTGTTGATCTGTTCATGGCAGTCATACTAATGAGGTTGAATTCACCTATGATTAAGCATACCAGCTGCCATCAGTATTACCTCTGCCTTCTTGATCTTACGGTATTGGAAGTACAACAACATTATGCTACAGTTTCAGATATTTGATCTATCTTTGGATTCATCTAGAAAAGCCACAGAATCTAAGGTGCTGAGAATACAACATGATTTCTTTTAATTTCTAGCCCCTCTTCCATTGCTGTTTTCTTTGAAAAATTCAAGAGGGAAGAATTTGTGGGCCAACCACTTTGTTTTAGCATATGGGTCTCTTTCAGAGCCACATAAAATCTATCTACCCTGTGGTGTCCCCAGCGAATGGCCTATTTATTCTTGTTCTTCCAAAATCTGTCTATGGCAACCTACTCCTCTATCTGTCCATATGTAGACCAAGCACTTCATCCCATGTATAGAAGATGCTATTCTTATGACTCACCTATTAAGTGCTTGCTGTTGTCTGGAATTTGGTTCTTCGAGTCTTCTTAGCATCCACCATACTTCCCTAACCACACAGAATATTGTGACTTTTTATTTGTCTAGGATGTTACCATGGTAGTAAAGGTGTTTTACATTTTTCTACATCCTATCTGGAAGTAGAAGATGTACCAGGAAGTAAATGTTTTAAATCAAATCTCAAATTTTAATCTCTTTCTCTTTCTCTCTCTGTATATAAAAAAATAGAGATATATAGAGATAGAGAATTAGATATAAATAAACATGTTACCTTACTATATGTTTTATGTTCTATGAGTGATAGAAGGTTTTTGATGTATGTGTTTATGGCTAGTAAATAAAAAATATATTAGTAGATTTTAAAATAGTATATGAGATATTCTCTTTCATGTAGAAAATACTTCTGGCTATTAATGAAGAACATTAATGTAGATTATCATTTGATTTCAGTGATAATATTACTTTGTCTAGGTCTACTTTTTAATAACTGAGCATTATGACTTTTCTTCTATATCATAGAAATATAGAATTATAACAAGGAAATCAAGTAAAAATAGAAAGGAAGGAAGGAAGCTAGGAAGGAAGGAAGACAAAAGAAAAGGAAAGAAGGAAGGAAGGAAGGGGGAAGGGAGGTATCAAGGAAGGGGTGAGGAAAGAAGAGGGGAGAGAAGAAGGGAGAGAAAAATTCAGAACAAAAGAAGGAAAAAGGGCAGACTAACTGCTTATTTACTCTTGTAGATTTAAAGCCATCAACAAAATTAATTTTTTCATTGTCTTGCATCAAATACTCATCTATTTTAGGTCAGTGCTAGTTTTTCAGCAGGCTTTTAAATTTTGTACTAGATTCTTAGGTATATAGCACATTAAAATTACAGAAGTTTATAAAACTTACAGAAAGTTTTCGCTAGTTGCATTTATGCAGAGATAAAAGACAAAAATTGGAAATGATGAAATGACTCAAGATTAACTAAAAATCCATAAAAATACCTTAAAAACAATGTGCATATTTGTTTTTTCACATCTAGAAAATCCTTTTTGAGATTGTTCAGCACTGTATATTCTTGGGATTTGACAAGATACCAAAATATCTGTACCTGTATGTGCTCATTATATGCACTGGTAATAAGGATGAAATATACTGCAGAATGGAAGAGTATGTATTACTATGGACTATGTAACTGAAAAATAAAAAATGTTAAAAATATACAGCAATCTATCAACTATCATCAAACAGTGTTTGTATTTCTTAGTCTTATATTAAAAAGAAGCCTAGATTATTCCTACTCTCATCCACAAGACTCCAGAAATAACAAGTGTTTCCTTCTGGGTATAGATTTCAACCACTGAAAAATGTCTGTTATTACTTTCCAGGAGCTTCAGGTAGCCTTCTAGACTTTCATTTTAGGAGTGGCTACTCTCTAGGAAGGCTGTCATTGGATCCTGCTTTATCAGGCAAACTATCAGAGAATTTGTATCTAAGGAAGCATCGGCTTCACTTCCAGAGCCTCTTGTTTCTGGTACAGTGTGCATTTGTAGCTTGTATGGTTGTGATGTTGACTTCTAGTATCTGCTTCCTCCTTTCAATATTTGCCTACTCTTTGATTCTAAATTTCCTAGCTCCCCAGATCCAAGCTCAAAACCCTATCTAAAAGCTTTATCATATTCAGGCAGAAAGCTAATAATATCTTCAGGCTTTATTATCTACAGAAATCTTCAGTAGAAAACATCGTGAGGGTCATGATGGCTATGGATACACCTCTGCCAATAAGATCTCCTGAGGGGCACGGTCAACACAGAAACTTCCACCGTCACTTTAGAAAACACAACAGCAAAAATTAAATATATTTGGCAAAAATATAAAATCAATTTTGATTAGAGCCCAAATACTATATAAGATAAATATTAGATAAAAACCTTTCTTTGCAAAAGAAATGAGACATTGCTCAAAATAAATATTTATTACCTTATTTACCAACTGATTTATTGAATTATTAAATAATTTATCGAGCCCATATGCCATATTGAGCATTAAATTAGATGTTGTAAAGAATACAGAGATTAATTAAGACATCATTTCTGTCTGTAAGGAATTTAACTATCCAATAGGAGAGATAAAACATGTACATTAACAAGTATAGTACAAGGTAGAATCTACTGAAGGCTATAAAACATTGCAGGAAAATCCTCTAATGGCTTAATTTTTATTTTAATGCTGTGACAAAAGGATTGGAGAAGTTGGGCCATAGAGAATCAGCACAATTAAGCTTTTTGCTAAGAGAGTAGGGAAGGTTGAAGACATTTTAGACAGTAAGAAGAATTTGAGCCAAGAAATAAAGGAAAGCCATTGAGAGGCATGCTCAAGGAATGAAAGGCAATGCAGTTTGACCGGATGCTAGGGAATGTGGAGGGATATAGCTGGAATTAATCCTAGACAAGTAGACAGGGATCACATTGCGTATGTGTATGCATACATGTGTGTCTTTGCAGTGAGGAATGCTATAGTGAGTTTAATTCAACCACTAAAGACAACAGTAACTTAAATTTATATAGCACTTTGCAGTTTTCAAAGCACATTTATATATGTCATCTTAATCTTTCCAACAGTGATCTTCACTGTTTACTGGTGAGTCTCCTTTATTTGGTTACTCCTCTTCAGGACATTTTTGCATTGGAGTGCTCCGAGGTTCAATTCTTTGGTCTCATCCTGTCTGTTTATTTTCATTCCCTTGGTTATTTCACCAGTCTCACAGCTGAAAATACCATCTATATGCCATAGTTTTCCAAAGTTACATCTGTATTCCATAAAGCTCTTTTGAATTCCAGATTTGTATGTAAAGGCACAAGTCAGAACCGCCTGTTGGATATCTCCACCAACATGTCTAAAAAATTTGATCTGACATGTCCAAAGCTGAAATCTTTATCTCTTCACAATCCCTCCACCCACAACACACTCACACACAAACTATTCCACTTGCAGCCTTCAGCACCTGAGTTGATAGGGATTCTACTACTCCAATCACTCAGGCTTGTAGTGCAATATACTGTGATGGTAGAAAAGCCTAATTCCAATGTGGGTCATCTGAGAACTAGAGCTGGCTTATAGCTTTGCAGTCATCAAATAGTGAATAATTAGAGCAAAATGCACTTGCTCAGACTAAAGTATTGTTAGGTAAACATTCACAAACAATGCAGGAATGTTAATAATAATGCAGGAATGTTAATAATGTGCACACACTTGCTAGTTCATAAACATCACCTGGGCTTTTCAGAGATACCCCCACCCTCACCTGAAAAGCTATTCCACGAGAAAATCAGAAAACAAGTATATCTGTTGGAAAAGATAAGGGAAGTTAAGTGTAGGTAAATTTGCTCCAAAAGCCATGGAATGATTTAAGTTTATCTGCCCTAAAGAGAAGTAGTAAAGTTAAATTTATTGCTGAACAGATAAAAAGCAACACCTTTATCTAACTCAAGACACCTGCCTACCGTTGCTGGGACTCCTGATTCTCTTTGATCTGCTTGTATCTGTTTGCTTGCTCTCAAACAGATTCGCATTTTACTGACATCTTTGAAAATGTGACAGTGTTCTTCTGCACCAAGGTCACAGAACTTAGAGTCATCCTTGGGCCACCTCTCTTCCTCATAACTTTATACATTCTTCTAGACATTTTTGGATTTGTCTTTAAAATATGTAAGAATCCTATCCCTTCCTCACCACCTCCATTGCTTTCACACCAGGTAGAGCCACCACCATCTCGCATTTCGATTTCTGCAGTGGGCTTCTCACTGGTCTTCCTGTTTCTGCCTTTGCCTCTCTATATCCATTTTCCACACAGTGGCCAAACTGAATTTTATAAAACAAATTTACTCTTGTACTCCTTCCACTCTTCTGCTCAAAATCACCCAAGGGTTTTCCATTTCTTTTAGGATAATAGGCACAATCCCTGCAATGGCAAACAAGATGGCCCAACTGATCAGGCCCTTATTATCTGTCTGGCATCATCTCCTGTCTCTATTCCCTCTTTTTTCTTGTCTCCAGCCATACTGGTTTCTTTGTTGCTCCATAAACATGCCAAGTACCCTCCTGCGGTAGGGCCTCTGTCTTCATTCTTCCATCTGCCTAGAATTATTTTCTACTCAGAAGACATTTGCTTTAGCATGCCTTCCACCTATTGTAGGCACAAGTTTCTATTAAAAGCTTCGATATTTTTCTCTATACTCTTTATAGACCCGAGTGAAAGGAAGATACAAAGGATCGGTAACAAAGAATATAGATTTCTATTTGTTCATCTTGTTTAGGTAGCAAGATACATAAGTAAAACCATCCTATTGAGAAATGAATATTTAAGAAGATCAGAATTTGTTACTAATTGTGTAAAACATGGTGAGTCTTCATTAATATTTCTAGAGAGATTATACTCTTGAAGTTTGAATGTCATCATATAACTTGCTTTGGCCTTATGAGAAAATGGTGGCAGATGTTCTGATTGTGCATTTAAGAGCCCGTGTACAATCCTCTATGTTCTTTTCCTGTTTATGAACTTTGAGCTCACAAGGAGATGGCAGCCTAACAAGATGGTTCAACCTCCATTACTCTGAACCCTTGAGTGACTGTGAGGACCAGAAGCCCTACTGAATCATGTTGGACATGTTTCGTACAATCTTTGTCATGATAAATGACAGGAATTTTAAAGTTACTAAAGACTAACCTAACTTATTTTGAATAATACACTATTATTTCAATTCTTCCATCATGTTATACCCATGAAGAGATCAGTAAGAAGAATGCAAAAGGAATATGTATTCTTTCATTCAATAAATAATTATCAATCACCTGTATTTGCTGGACACTGAGAACACAGAGATAAACAAAAGCTTTGGAGTTTACAGTCTAGAGAAATTGGGGTAAAGTGTTGAGCAGTGGGAATTATGGGGCAAATATCCTGCCAAAAGGGAAACCCAGCCCAGGATAACAGTAAGGATGAGAGATACAGGAGTGCTGGGCAAAATTAGAGAGGTTGTCAGGCTGGGCTACATTAGTGTAAAGTTGGAAAAACAGGAGAGGACCATTAGAAGTCAGTCCTAGGAAACTGGCTTTATGAGAATGAGAACAGTGAGGTGGGAATACAAGAGCAGTCACTTCCAAGTACTCTGAATAGACCAAACAGAATAAGCTAGGCTGCCTCACAGAGATGGAGGATGAAGTGGATGTAAAGGCGTGCATGGGAGTGGGAAGAGGAAGATTACCTGAAAGTAGAATAGAAAGGACTGGGATTGGGGAGCTGAGCAGTGAAACAATATTTTCCAAATTCTACTATATTACAAGACCTGGAATGCTTAATTTCCACTCATTCTACTTCACTGAAGCCGGGAAAAGAGCTAGAGGGCATTCAGAAAGCTAGATGCCTACTTCTAACAATTATGATGGGCCTAGGGGAGAATAGGTTTATTACTTTGCATAGGAAAATAGAAGAAAATTGTAGGTTACCATAGAGGAAGAAAAAGCAGTTCTAGATAATGGGTCCTCAGATTTTTGGTTATATGTATTCCACATAAAGATAAACTGATTTATACCACCACCAAGGTGTTTTGATAGAAAGAGATATTCTGACAAACCTGACAATTTCAAATTGAACAGAATTAATTGTAATAAAGATGAAGCAGATGTTAGAATGCAAGTTTTATTAAGACCATGGACATATGTATTGAAAAGCATTTCCTTTGAATGAAAGAAAACAATACCAATTAAAACTGTTTTAGATGTATTAAAATTCAGCATATTAAATTAATTTTTCTATTAATTGTGAATGGAGATTCAATCCTTCACTATGCTTATCCTCTTCAAACTCAAAGCAAGCAGAATTATTTATAGAGAAAGAAGAGGGGATGAGAGTAGTGGGATTAGATAAAGAATGCCCTACAAAAGGTGAGGTATAAGGAGGAGAAGTAAGTCTGTCATTAATGGCACTAAGAGTGGCTGAGGTCAGGTTGTTATTACACAGTAGTACATTATTATTCCAATTAGTCTAAAGAAATCTTGAAAATATCCATCACTATGTCTGGTTAGCGAATGGGTTAACTGATCCACAAATTTCATACATCGTATTTTCAACGGGAAATAGCTTTGGGATGGATATTGAAGCTGCAGATCTTACCTCCTTCCTTAGACTTTAGTTGTTAAGCATCACTCTTGCCCTTCCTTTACCTCATCTTGTACAGCATTTGAATAAATTGATTAATTATATAGGTTAATAGGTCACCAAGATATGTATAATAGAACAAATCTTGTACAAATTAAGGCAATGATTTTGGAATTAAATAATGCTTGCAAAATTGGATTCTTTAGTGATACACATTAATAAAATTCTGCAGAACTTTTAAATTTGGGAAAAAAATATTTACTTTCTAAAATATCCTCACTCTCTGCCCCATCTTATATTTCATTAACTCCCACTCAACCTCCATACTCAGCCATTCTCAAGTACTTGGTCCAACTCCCTCTTCACCTCCATCCCACAAATGAGTAAACATTTCCTTGACTGCATACTATTGATGTATCTGCTTCAGCACTTATCACATCGACTCATACCTATTTATTTTTGTGTGAGTCTCCCCTCCTAGTCCACAAATCCTTTAAGGATAGAATGGATCTTAGCCACCTCTTTATCTCTAGTATTTGGTAGACTACCTGTACATACTATACCTTCAAATTTTTACTGAGAAAAAAAAAAAGAAATAACAAATAAAATGTAAAGAATGAAAATTTTTCTTTATTTTAAAAACTTTTAAAATGAGAGATTTATTCTCTATCAGTTAAATGTATGATGAATTATTCTGATATCAAATGGTGCCATGAGATGACACTAATGTAGCATAAAAGGCTAAAAATGGGTTTCATTATATGCCCCTCATTTACCCCCTTATGCTAACTTTTCAAAAAGGATAATACCTATTCCTCTTAAAATACCTATTCCTCTTATCTACTTTAAACTTGGTAGTTAAGAAAATTGAATAAATGTGTGTGTATAAATTCCAAAAACTGTGAACCACACACCTATAAGTTTCCATTACCACACTAAAGGTAGTCACCTTCTATAAAATAAGATAAATAAGAGAGGGCAGACTCATTAGGTTCAAGAACCCCCGTTTGATGTTAGGTAGGTAGGAATATATAACTCATACATACATTTTAATATTAATTTGAAATAGTTAATAATACTCTTGACCCCTAGAAAGTTGGGACATTGATGGGAAATATGGAAAATGCTGTTGTTTTTCATTTTTTAAAAATCTGTTGTGCTACCTTCCTTAAAATAAATAGACATAAGAGAGAGATATATACACTTATTCAAACAACTAACGTACTTTAATTTTTTAGGTGTTCCTTCAAAATTCCTTAAATTCAAGTGCTTACATTTTTATATAACTTAAATCATAGCACAAATTTAATTTTGTGCTTTAATTAAATTTATTTCCTTCATTTTCATTGTATGTTGAGCATCTTATCATATTGCTATATAATCCAATAATATTTGTCAAGTATGTTGCCATATTTTACCTAAATATTCCACTATTTCTGGATATTTAGATTATTCTAAATTTTACTATTATAAATTATTGTAAAGAGCATCTTTTCAATATATGTTTTCCTTCTTTGGGATTATTTTCTCAGATTAAATTTCTATAGAAAGGATAATTAGGTCACTGGGCCTACAGCAAATACCTATATTTACCGGCTATATTTACCTACAGCAAATACCTATAAAGGAAAGGGAAAATAATTTCCCTCTTATAAAATAAATACCTTATGACTATCAAAACTATGAAGTTAAATCAAATTAATGACAATTAATTACTTATATTTTTCATGAATTACAAGTACTATTTTTATTCATTTTTTTAATTGACAAAAAATATATGTTTATGGTGTACTCGTGATGTTTTAAAATATGAATACATTGTAGAATGGCTAAACCAAGGTCATTAACATATGCATTACTTCACATACTTATGATTTATTTGTGGCAACAACACATAAAATCTACTCTCTTAGCAATTTTCAAATATACAATATATTGTTATTATCTATAGTCATCATGTTCTACAATAGATTTCTTATCTAACAAAATTTTGTATACTTTGAGCAACAATGATCAAAACCATTAAATAAAAAAACAAACAAAAATAAATTAGGGCACTGAAGTTAGCTTCAAAAGACAAAGGAGTTTCTAGGACTTATTTCTTCAATATTCTGTCTGTTTTCTCAGTGATTTTTGCCTGAGGTAAAATAAAATATTGTTGTATAATGGAGCTGTTACAGTTTTTAAAGAGTATAGTAAAATTACTCTTCAAAAGGATTTTACACTAATAATGTGTTAGTTTATCTTATCAGTTCTAGGAAAACATTGTGTACTATTTGAAAATATGATTTATTAGACATAATTTTAAATAAAACCATTCTTTAAACCATTATTTAAGTTTTCCTTGACAGCAAGAGAAGTAAAAAATCCAAGGGTAAATCTGGGATTGTAAGCCTTCATATAAATATTTCTTCACAATTTATTATGTAGTAGTTCTTTTTAAGTGGGGGATTTTTACTTCATCTTTCAGTTTATGAGTTAGTCTGCAGCCATGAGCACTTGATTACTCAGGGCTTCTATTAAATTATTTTTATTGCAATATTTAAATTCTATCAAAGTCTTCATTCTCTTACAGATATGTTTTCAGGGAAGCCTATTTTTATTTTCTTAAAACAGTAATCCCTCAAATCTCCTTAAGAATAACAAGTTAAATATTTAAAAATTTTTTTTTCTGATTTCCTTAAGTATTTGTTTTCTTGTCATGCTTTTTTCCTATTATCTGTCCTTTCTTTTTAATGTTATTGGTTTTGTTTTCAAATCCTTGCCGTTTCTGGCTTTGTGTTCAATTTTTTGAATAAAAGATTAGATTGTTTAATATAGGTATCTGACAAGGCTTTTCTGTCATAGTAATGGAAATTTTTAGAGTTGTGAAGTAGGAGCTTCTGAGGTTCATGGCTATCCTTTTTTCTGGCAGTATTGTATAATATATGCAGCAAGTTCAAGTGAGGCCCAATCCCTGGAATGTATACCACACTGCCCTACATGCATGCTTTTTGTAAGAAATTACTTAGCAAATAGCATTCATTCACTTTTGCATTTCTTCTTTTGACAAATTTTTGTTGTGATACTCAATAGATTCAAAGCGCTGGAGAACAAAAGGTAGAAATGTAAACAATACTCTGTTCCTCAAAGCGCAATTAATACAAGCAAACTTGAAAAGAGGTAAGGAAAAGTATAGGTTGATTAACTTTACCCCTTAACTCAGCTTGGGAGTGGGGGCAATAAGGGGCAAAGGATGGCAGTGAGGAGTGGGAAAGGATGGGCTGTATCACGGGAGGTTTGCTAGAGGCAGTGCTGACTAAAGTTAGTACTGATGGATCTGTAGAAGTTAGAAAGGTGGATTGGTTGGGAAAGAGGGCACCCAAAGGGAGAGCCTTCCAGACAGAAAACCACATGCAAAGATCAAATGTTCAATAAAGGGCATGATGGATTTGAAAAATCACAAGTAGCTCATCATGCTTTAGAGAGGTAATGTGTGGCAAGAGAGATTGCTGGTCAGGAGAACAGGTAACGAAGTTAGTAGCTGAGATGATCCACACCGATGAGATCTAGGAGACACTCAAAGACAGTGGAAAGAGTATTTGATTAGGAATCAAGAGACTGGAAATCTCAAATGGGCTGATCTTGGCCAAATCACTTGATTTCTGAGGCCTCTGCCTTTCCTTTTGTAAAAGGAGCTTGTGATTTTCAACTGGTACTCCAAGGAGCCCTCCTGTGGATGCTGCAGGTGGGGACGGGAATTTGGTGGGCAGGCCACTTGGTCCTTTGTCTCCTTCACTTCTGCTAGATAAGTTTTGTTTTCACCTGAATTATTTGCTTACAAGTTGATGCTTTTATTTTGTTTGTTTGTTTGTTTTTGAAAACTTATCTCCACAAAAAATATTTTGAAAGCTATAAGGCGAAGTTATCCTAGGTCTTTTTGTATGTCAGGCCAATTAAAAAAATTCCTATGTTTACTATTAGAAAGAGCATTGAATTGGGAGTTCAAAGGTCTGATTTCTAAACTTGGCAAACCTCTATGTAACCATAAGGGAGCCAATTTTCCTCTTAGATTTTTTCCAATTATAAAAAAGGAACAAATACTATTTGCCCTCCTTTTTTTTTATTTGCCCTTCTTGTCTCAATTTTTTTTCAAAAGTCAAGTAAAATCAGATATGTTGAAGTGCTTAGTGAACAGCAAAGTATTTATAAAAGACTGCTATTCTTAAGGAAAATATTAATATCACCTATGCTGAAAGATATTTCTATGTATGAGAATCTCTTATATAAAAGATATTCCTTGGCATGAAGGATATGGTTATTTAATGGCAGTGTCACACTTATGTCACAGTTTTCTTGGCTCAAATTCCCCTACCTAGAAGTGAGATTAAAAAAAATCTCTGTATTGAACAATTTTTTCCATAGATTTCAAGAATTATCAGAATGAGTTTTATTAAAAGAAAAAGACATATTGATAATCATTTTGTACTTCATAGCTGCAGTCCCCAACCCCAGGGCTGCAGAGCTCTGCAGCCCCACCCCACTACCCCCGGTCCATGGAAAAAGTGTCTTCCATGAAACTTAGGAAGGCGGGTGGGGGTGGCCACACAGAAGAAGGCAAGCCCTGAAGGGAGGTAAGCTTCATCTGTATTTACAGCCACTCACCTCCCCATTGCTCACATCACTGGCTGACCTGAACTCCTCCTCTCCTTTCACCTCTAACCTCCCAGTGAAACCTATTCCTGGTGCCAGAAAGGTTTGGGACCACTGCTTCATTGGAAAGTGGTGGTAACCTTATATTCCAGAATGTTTCCTTGAGTTATTCATTCTGTCTAGGAGCATGTATTAGGTTAGAATACTATGTATCTTCTGTTCATAGAACTTTGTTTACAAAGCTCTGGAGAAGTAGGTTTAGATGTTTGACTTTTTGTTGCTGGTAATCTGTTAATGGGGCATTTACAAACCCAACAACCTATTCTTTCATTAATATCCATCATTCCCAATGGCAAAACAGAAATGTGTTAGGTCAAAAGATCTTTCTCTACCTAGAGTGAACAGGGGAAAGAACAAATGGTAAGGGAAATAGATAATTCTGTCTTTCTATAAATATTACAACCATTCCCACATTGAAGATAAGGAAAAACAATAATTTCTCCCTCTAAGAAATTATTCATAAGAGGGAACGATCTACTTAAGGAAGTGTTGCCCGGGTCCTTCTGAAAGAAAATCCTGTGCGTATCTCCCTATACCAGCAGAGTCCAGTGTAAGAAGGACTTTGTTACCACTCTATAGAGTATAAAATGTACCTCTGGGTCTGTGTTCTTAACCAGGGTTGCCCATAGGAATCATTTGAGAGTGTTTTGAATGTGCTGGGGACCTAGCCCTAGCTCCAGAGATTCTGATTTAATTGGTCTTACAGGGGGGAACAGACATTAGTCTTTTTATCTCCCTCCCAAGGTATTCTAATGTGCAACCATCATGAGAACCTGGTAATAATTAAACTGGCAATAATTGATTAAATTAATTCTGGCAATAATTAAACAGAGAAGTGATTCAATAAGATTTGTATTATAAAAAGAATATTTTGATGTCAGTGTGAGAAATGAATTGGAGGAAGGTTAGATGAGGAGGGTGGAAGCCAGTGAGGAGGCTGGCACAGCCATGTAGCCACGAAACAATGTGAGTCCATATCGAGAATTCCTATCACTTTAAATTTCTTGCTAAAGAATCTTATTTTTGTCAGGTCCTCTGTGATCTGTTTTTCCCACCTTAGTTGACCAATCTACTGTCATATTTGCTGGTCATGCTCCCCTGTTGCTTCTGACCGCACCTTGCTATGCTGGTCCCATCTATGGTTTCGAGCCAATACCTTTTCCCAGGAAACCAGGCAAGTGAACTACCTCACTGGGAACCCACAGCCTTGGCTAGGGCAGCCTGAGTGTTTTCTCTCATCTGACTGGTCATTTCAGGAGGATTTTGCTAATTGCTCCCAACTTGTATTCTCACCAACGCCATCCTCTTGTAGTCCCTTGTTTCAGTACACAGCTCAGCTTCACACAGGAAAGAATCATTGTATCTTACTACTAGGAGACACCCTCACCCTCTGTTGCTCTTCAGATGGTCAGCCTCATTGGCCCTATGTGTGGCAGAATAACTAAAGCTATCCCAAGTCCTGATGTTATTTTTGCCTCCCCAGAAATGCTTAGAGCATCCTATTACTAAAAGATGATACCCTCTTTTTGGGAAGAACATCCCAATTGTCCATTCTATTTATATTAATTCTTGAGCACTGAGTCTTGTATTCATTTGTTTTAGCTCTGAATTTACACCCTTCACAGTAAATAGGAAGTAAGTACAGGAGGCTTGAATGCAAACTTGAATGCATTTTTGCCAAATGCTTTTTCTTCATCTATTGAGATGATCATACGGTCTTTGTTTTTGCTTCTGCTCATGAGGTGAATCACACTTATGGATTTGCAAATGTTGAACCATCCTTGTATCCCTGGAATGGAGCCCCCTTGATAGTGGTGGGTTATTTTTTTGATATGCTGCTGAATTTAGTTTGCTAGAATTTTGTTGTGAATTTTTACATCTGTATTCATAAGGGATATTGGTCTATAGTTTTCTTTTTTTGTTGTGTCCTTTCCTGGCTTTGGTATCAAGTGATACTGGCTTTGCAGAATGACTTGGGGAGTATTCCTTCCTTCTCAATGTTATCAAATAATTTCTGTAATATGGGTACCAATTCTTTGTAGCTCTGAGAAAATTCACCTATGAAACTATCTGGTCCAGGACTTTTTTTTTGGAAGAGTTTTTATTGCTGCTTAAATTTAATTGCTTGTTATTAGCCTGTTGAGTAGTTCTATTTCTTCCTGATTGAGCCTTGGGAGATTGTATGTTTCCAGGAATTTATCTATTTCCTCAATGTTTTCCAGTTTACGTGAATAGAGATTTTTACAGTATTCACAGATGATATTTTGTATTTCTGTGATATCAGTTTATTTCCTTTTTCATTTCTGATTGAGCTTATTTGATTTCTTCCTTTTCTATTTCTGGTTAATTTAGCAAGAGGTCTATCAATTTTGTTTATCTTTTCAAAGAATCAACTTTTTGTTTCATTAATCTTCTGGGGGTTTTTGTTTGTTTGTTTTCAGTTTCATTTAGTTCTGCTCTGACCTTATTTATTTATTTTCTTCTGCTGAGTTTGCAGCATTTGGTTCGCTCTTCCTTTTCTAGTTCCTTGAGACAATTCATTAGATTGTTGATTTGTGATCTTTCCATCTTTTTGATGTAGGCATTTAAGGCCAATGAACATAAGAAAAATTGTTCAACATCACTAATAATCAGGGAAATGCAAATCAAAACCACACTGAGATATCATTTAACCCTAGTGAGAATGGCTAGGGTCCCAAACAATAGATGCTGGCGTGAATGCAGAGAGGAAGGAACACTTATACACTGTTGGTGGGACTGCAGACTAGTACAGCCTCTATGGAAATAGTATGGAGATTCCTCAAAGAACTAAAAGTAGACCCAACATTTTCCCCAGCAATCCCACTACTGGGTATTTACTCAAGGGAAAAAAGTCATTTTATCAAAAAGACACTTGTACTCGAATGTTTATTGCAGCACAATTCACAATTGTAAAGATGTGGGATCCATCCAAGTGCCTCTCAATTCATGAGTGGATTAATAACATGTGGTATATGTATACCACAGAGTTCTATTCAGCCATTAAAAAATGAATTTATTCATTTTGTAACAATCTGGATGGAACTGGAGACCATTCTCCTTAGTGAAGTCTTGCAAGAATGGAAAAACAAACACCACATGTACTCACTATTAAATTGGAATTAACAGAACAGCACTCATGTGCACTGATGGAAGTAAAACTCAATGGCAATCAAGCAGGTGGGAAGGAGGAAGAGGAGATGGGTGAAATCATACATAATGGATACAGTATATACTGTGTGATGAACACACTTATAATTTTGTCTCAAGCAGTACAAAAGCAATCCATGTAACCAAAACATTTAGACCCCCATAATATTCTGAAATAAAATTTTAAAAAATAAACTTGAATACAATCTTAGTTTAATCTGTTGTTAGTAGCAATAAGGCACTTAGTGTCACTGGATTTCAGTTTTCTGACTTGTAAAAATAGGAAAAATTACATGTTCTCTTCAAACTTGAAATATACATGTAATTATAAGAACTGAGTACAATATTGGCACAAAGGATGCATTCAGCAAATAAGAGTTGACATTATTTTTGTTATTATGATTATTAAGTTTGCACACTTTCAAGTCTGCTGAGAAAGCAAACAAGAAGGTAAAAATGTTAGTCTTTGCAGTTGCCAAACAGGGATACATGTATCCTCATATATGTATTATTTATATTGTATGTATATTAAATATATGCATTTAATTCAATATATTTAATATAAAATCATTTATAATATAATAATATTCATGTATATTTTATGCATTTTAAAACAAGGGAAGTGGAGTTGAGAAGAGAAAAAGAGGGGATGAGTAGGAGGGAGGCAGGCTATCTTAAAATGAGAGCTTATTCATTATTATGTTGTTGTTACTGTTGTTGTTTTTGTCTGTTATATTTGCTTCCTGGTCTAGGTTTAGTTTTTGTTTGTTTGTTTTTGAGACAGGCTCTTGCTCTGTTGTCCAGGCTAGAGTGCCCTGGCTTCAGCCTGGCTCACAGCAACCTCAAACTCCTGAGCTCAAGCGATCCTCCTGCCATGGCCTCCTGAGTAGCTGGGACTACGGGTGCGCTCCACCATGCCTGGCTTTTTTCTATTTTTAGTAGAGACAGGGTCTCACTCTTGTTCAGGCTGGTTTTGAACTCCTGGCCTAAAACAGTCTTCCCACCTCAGCCTTCCAGAGTGCTAGGATTACAGGTGTGAGCCACTGCACCCAGACCTTATCTAGTTCTTAATGTATCTGGGAAGAGGAAGGAGACAAATATTTTCTGATTGTGTAAGATTAGAAGTTAAAAAAGGTGAAAAAAAACTTTGCCATTATATCATAAAAGTTATTTAAAATCTATGCATCCAAAATTAAAATTGATGTTGAATTATAGTTTGATTATTGATTTATTTTAAATTTAGATTAATTTTGAAGTTGTATTAAATGCACTGTTTTTATAAGGCAAAGTTCTTTGTAATTAAATTAAAAAACTATAAAGAGATCCTGATTTCTCTATTTCTATAGGGAACACAGAGAGAAATTAGACATTTAAATTTGATTAAACTGAATTAAAGTTAAAATTTAATATTTCAATAATTTAAATCAAACTCTTTATTAATAAATAGTTTTTAAAGGGTCATTGAAAATACTAATTCCAAAATCAGTTGATGATTTTAAATAATCTATTTAAAAGTCTGCCATCCAAGGTAGGTTCCTACTAAAGCTTCTCATTCCTACTTACCATTAAAATGATTTGCTTAATGGATAGATCCAGTTAGAAAACAAATTCCTTTAGAAATTTTAATCTTCAATAGAGAGAAAAAAAGAAGAGAACATTAAAGAACACCCATTGGATGCTACAGTAGAATGATTGTTAAATTTTCAAAGGATTTACTCAACTACACCGTCATTTAGCCTACCTGTCACAATTTCGTTCACAAGAAAATTATGGGTGGTTTTTGTTAAAGACTTTGAATGAAGTCAAGATAAACAATGTACATGGCACTTTTGATGTGCCACTCCAGTATTTCTAATAAGAATATTTTTATTCTGACTTGACATACACTTAGCAAACACATCTGGGCATCAATTCTAGAATTTCAGTTAATGTCAAGATATTTAAACTTTAGTTTCTGGAATCCTGTTTAAAAACCAAGATAGTTAACAATTTTCATGACACTTTTCCATGGTGCCTTAAAGATAATAGATTTTAGTTCCAAAAACACACCTTCAAGTATTTTTAGTGTCCTAAATTAGGTACCAGATTTGGACCTAAAATCTTAACATTACTTTAAATCACCTTCAGGTTTCCTAACGTATCCTCACCATCATATTCTTTTCCAGTTTGAACATCATTCTTCTCTATGGAGAAATTGGGAGCTACGGTCTAATAGTTTTGCTTTTCTCTTGGTCATTTGTTCATATCATGTAATTGGCCCCAAGCAATATTATTCTTATCCCACTTTTGGCTATTATCTCATTCTGAAAATACAAGAGAAATTTCTGTCTGTTGTTGGCAGTTTTCACAAATATCAGTCAACTCAGTATCATTAGATAATCATACCCTTCTTTCATGTTCTTTCAATTTTTTTTCCTTTCCTGATCTTTATTTTTAAATATAATTCTTAAATACAAAGTTTTCAGAAAACTGCCTGTACAACCACCGTGATTTCTTTAGATACCTTTATGATTCTTAATCTAGATTGTGACAGCCTGTTAGAATGATCTACAGAATAGCATATGAAATTTTCTTTTTAACTTGCTTTTTTAATAATCTAAAGATGCACTGTCCACTAGCTATATGTGGCTATTGAGCTTTTGAAGTGGGATTAGTACAAGTTGAAACATGCTGTAAATATAATATACACATTGGATTTTGAAGACATTGTATAATAAAAATTAAAAATATCTCAATAATTTTAAATATTGATTATAGTTGATACTGACATATTGAGCTAAATAAAATATATTATTAATGTTAATTTGACTTGATTCTTCTTTTTTTAATGTGGATGCTAGAAAATTTAAAATTGCTTGTGGCTCACATTATGTTTCTGTAGGCAGCACTGATTATTCACAGAATATATTTAATATTTTTATTTAAGAATTTTGGCTTCCTATTGCTGCTATAACAAATTACTACAAATTTAGTGCCTTAAAAACAAGACAAATTTATTATCTTACAGTTTAGGAAGTCACAAGTCTAAATGGATTGGCAAAGGCTATGTTCCTTTTGGAGATTCTAGGGAAAAATCCATTTCCTTGCCTAGAGGCCACCTGTTTTCCCTGGCTTGTGGCCCTTTCTTCCATCTTCTAAGCCAGCAATGTAGCATTTTCATATCAATCTCTCTCTTTCTCTCTGTTTTTTTTTGTTTCTGTTATCACAACTCTGACTTGACTCTGACCTTTGTGCCTTCCTCTAATAAAGACCCTTGTGATTACCATGGATCCATCTGGATAATCCAGAACAATCTCCCCATTTCAAGATCCTTAACTTAATCACATCTTCAAAGTCACTTTTTCTGTGTAAAGTAACATATTCACAGGTTCCAGGGATTAGGACCTGGATATTTTGGGGAGGGCATTATTCCAATTACTATATTAAGTATATTTAATGCTGTGTTTTCTTGACTTGTTAATTGCAAATTTTAAAATTTGGTTGTGGTTAGTTAAATATTTTAAGAACAATGAAACTTTAATAACAAGAACCAAACATAAAAAGCAACAAGTCAGAAGTGGCATGGCACAATAATTTCTCTAGCAATGCCACTGACGATGTGACCTTAAGTTAAGTCATTTATGTTCTTGGGCTTTCCCTATTTAGCAAAAGGAGATCTTTGGAGTCTATACAAGGACTTTAAAAACACAATTCTTTTGGCCACTGTTCATATATGCTTTAGTTGCTTTAATGATTGTTTGAACCCTGGTAAGTTGAATTTCAGCTACAAGATATTTTTTGTCTTCACCAGACTTATGAATGATGAGGATGTGAACTGTGAATTGGCTTAATGTATTACACATAAGCAAAGCATTGTATACTCATTCTATCATACAATGAGTAAACTTTCTGTTAACATATAAACTATCTATCCTAGTAGCCTTCAACTTTGTGACTTATAACAAATCTTGCTTTGAACTTCTTTGACATTACTTTCTCTGCTTAATCTACTTAAGCAACTACTTTTTAAAAATTGCCATTTCCGTCTTGCCTTCTCTCCCATCCTCCTAGTACAATTTAGAAATAAAGGGCAAAAATTTAATTTTTTATAACAAACACCATTTATTAGCTTGTTTATCTCTAGGGAAAATTTGGGAAATTTTTAGGAAAAAGCCACAATGCTTAGGCTGACGAGCATGAATTTTAGGATGAGTGGTTGAAACACTGAACAATTTTTTTTATGCATTGAGTGTAATATGGTTTTATTATTCGATTTGATTACATCATTCTATTATTTTCTTCCTGGTCATGAGAAATAATTTTATTCACATATGAGCAAAACACAAACTCCAAAAACCAAATACAAATAATTTTAGAAAAAATATATCACTTTGAAACATTTGTGACATAATTCCCCAGTTTGATGTAAATAATCAAAAATTAACTAAAGAGACAGAATTATGTGTTCATAGATAGACAGACAGATAGATGGATAGACAGAGAGACAGAAAGAAAGACACAGAAGGAGAGAGATCCATTCGTATAGGAGATGTCATTTTAGGGTTTCTTTTATTTAATGTTTTGGAAATTATACAACCAAATATTTTGAGACAGGTAGAGATGCTCATTAAATCACTAACTGAGCAATAATGAAAGCCTAGGCTAGTGTTTACTTTTAATTGTACAATTAGGATAAGATCTTATCCAGAAAAGGAAGAGTATACAACTCATATCTGTGAAGTCAATGAGATGGCAATGTCATTGGGATAAAACTAAAATTTTTCGTTTCTAGCTTGAACTACAGAACATTAATTTTCATGTGGCTTTCTCATAATTAAGTCAAATTTCACAGTAAATTATTACTAATATTGGAAACATAGACTCAAATAAACTAATATTCTGCAATATACGTCAATGGGTGATATTCGATAGGATGGCTTTCTGGTTGTGTTTCTTCAGCACTAAAGGAATACTTAACACAATTTTATATAATTCAACTTATTCAACTCACTCTAGACTACACTTCAATTTTAAAATCAATCATGGTATGATAAAATCAAAAGCCACTAAAATATCAAGAGAATCTGCTCTGAAGTTATTAGGAGGTCAGCATAAATACTATTCTGTCTCACAAAAATTACATAAAAATTTATATTAAAAATAAATACAATATCCTGCAAAATAATAATGTATTACACTATTATTAACTGACCTCTTTGAAGTTGAAAATGTATATATGTTTTTCAGTAAAGAATGTTTGTACAAATTAGATGTAAGTATAAATTGTACATTTTAAAAAATACCTATTTCAAAAAGAAACAAAACAGAATCTTAATTATTAGAATAATGGCACCAATATTTGGAAGTTTTTAACGGATCAGAATGATTTAAGTTTGTTTTGAAAATCTGGATTTCTGATTTAAGCCTTTTAAGAGTTTCATGGAAAATATGTTTCAACATCTCTAACCAACCTTGGTGAAGAAGCCCCATTTCTCCATGTGGCAGTCTCATTCTAAGATATCTAGTCTTCATCATTACTTCCTCGGTTTCCATTACCAGTCTTCAGTCCATGGCATATAAAGATGCATCTGGTATATTTAGCATCCAAGCAGGTGTGTTCTCCCTATACATACCTGAAATATTCAGTATCAGTCAAGTGTTTTAAATAGTCTTTTCTAATTAAGCAAGATTATGTGAGAAGATTCTTCCCTGTAGAAAGAACCTCTCCGTAAACAGCCGCCTTTGCGGTAGTTAGGCCTCGTCATGTTGCAACACTGCATTTTTATGCCTTTCGTAATTCCCAGTTGCTACTCACCTAGATCCAAGTCTCCAGCACTCAATACGAAGTGACAGCAGGGAGTTCAGAAGATAGTAGAGGAATATTTTTCTCCAGACTTGCTTTAGAATTATGTTTAACAATATTTTATAGGTTATTCCTTCTCTTCAGACATTGAACAACAATCTTTCACAACATCCTAACATCCTAAAATATTTATTACTAAGCAGAACTTAATTGATTTGACCTGGTAATAAAAGATGTTCATTTATATCATTTATCAAAAATCCCCCACCTTTTTCCAAAATTATTCCTTTTTATTAAAATCAATAATGAAATACTTATTTGTGAGTTTAATAATACCATTTCTTCACATGATCAATTTGGTATTAATCAATTAATCATTTTTCATTTGATATAGAAACCAAAGTAAGATGTGTAATTCTAACATGGTTTTTACCAGAGATGAAATTTTAGTGACATGGTTAAATTGGAATCCTCTATAGCATTCAGGTTTGACAGTCTTGGCCTTTTATTTCCCATTATTATTATTCATAGTAATTTTTTTACTTCCCTCCTCTTATCAATTTCATTTTCTGAAGTGATTAGCAAGCCCATCCAATATAGAGAATAAATTTTTTTTCTTCATATACCAACTAGTTTCATTGTTTGGTACATTAAATCATTCATTTGCTAATCATTTGTATCATGAGGGATACAAAGATTAAGTTTCCATCCTTGCTGTAAAGTTAATCACCAGGGAGAGAAATGAATTTGATTCACATTTTTATCCTCAATCTTCTTTCCTCATCTTCCTACTTCTCCTTCTACTCTTCTTCCTTTTCTGTCTGCCTTACCTTATCAACCTGTTTACACTTAACCGCACTGAAAATGAACCTTCAGTTCTATATTGATATCTAATACTGTTCAGTATGAATGCTGAAGTACTAAACCACAGTAATTACTACTAACCATTTAGAATCAACAAGTCACTTATCAATAGCAAAGTAAAGGTTTGTGGTAGTTGGTTGTTTTAAGGACAGCTCTCCTATGGTGTACTTTGGAGCGTGCTCAGTATGCAGGAGGAATTCAGTAAGTGGCTGCTGAAAGAATATGTTAGCCTCTTCAAATTTCAGAAATATCACATCTACTTCTTCCTCCTTGTCTGTTCTATTATCAAAGGAAATTAAATTGGCATCTCACTGTTTCCTTATCACAAAGCCGCTTTAGTTATTTCCAGGAACTCTGTTCTGAATGGTTGAAAATTGATTGTTTGACAATTAACTCAGGCATCATCTTTCCTGAGTCCAGGGTGAAGTGAGTGGTATTAACTGCCCATTGTACTTCTATGATTGAGTTCTAAAAAATTCCTTTTCTAATATTTGGTAACTTCTCCATTTTTGCATGAATTATGAAAAATAATGTCTGGTGACTTTGAAATGAGATTTCCAGGCCTCATATTTCATATCAACAAAGGCTCCCTATTTTAATTTACATACATCTTTTAAATATTCGGGAGGAATTTTCTTTTGTGTAGTAGTTTGGCTTACAGCTACTCTGGCTTTGGTGGTTTCTAGTCGGTCAGACTGAACATATTCAACTGACTGCCTGTTTCACAATATTAGAAGCCCTGTTGCTGTTTGTGAGATCAAAGGAAAATACAAGAAAGACCTAGCTGAAGATTATGGAGTTTTCTTCTATTTTAACCACATAATCTAGGTGATGATTTTTGCTTGCTAGAAGAAAATTTTAATATTCATTGTAGAAATAAGTAAAAACCAATCCATTTCTACTTCTTAGAAATATATGATAGTATAATTTTTTTAAAAATTCTATACAAAAAGCACATTATGAAATTCTAAATATTTATTCTATATTTTCATATTTACATATACTTAGGAAGTTTTATAATACTGTAAGGTTCACAGAAATCATCTAGTCTAAATCTTTCTTTTTAATGAAATATTTAAGGCACAAGAACAATTTATATAATATTATAAACACCTTCATGGTCAACATTCAGGCTGAGAACTAGACACTGCAGATTCAGTTGAAGCGCCCTGTGATGCTTTCCCAATTCCATAGCCCCTATTCTTCCCAGCAGTAACCTCTACCCTGAATTTTATGTTTATCATGATCAAGCATATTGATGTAATTTTGCCTCATATGTATGTGCTCAAATATAATAGATGTAATTATTTTGCATAGTTTTTAACTTTGTCTATAAATGACATCCTATGGGCATCTTTTTGCAACTTGCTTTTTGTTGTTGTTGCTGCTCCACATTGCATTTTTAAGATTCATCCATACTAACTCAAGCAGCTATAAGGCATTCATTTTTCTTGTTGCTGCTTCTACTATTGCAGTATATGAATATTCTATAAATTTCCTGTCCACTTATTTATGTAAAGGTTTTAGATTATTTCCTTATTTTTCTTCTTTCAAGTAATTCTCCAATACATATTTCTAAATGTGGAAAGACTGGATTTTAGGTCATGAGAATTTTCAACCAACTGCTAAACTGCTCTCTAAAGTTGTGCTATTATATACGTTCCATGATTTCTCTACAGAGTCATCAATATTTGGTTTTGCTAGACTTGTAAATGTTTGCCAATTTCATGTCTGTAAAACAAAACAAAATCCCATCATTTCAACTTGTATTTCTCTAATAACTAGGGAGATCATGTACCTTTTTTAGATGTTTATTGGACATTGAAAATCCTCTTCTGTCAATCAGTTGTTCATCTCCTTAGCCTATTTTTCTTATCGTATAAAATAGATTTATAAAAAATCTTTACATAATTTGGATACTAATCCTTCTTTGGTTATAAGCATTGCAAATATTTTCTCTCATTGTATGGCTTGACTGTTTTGATTTACATGATTTTTTTATTTTAATATATCAAATTTAACAATTTTTCTGTATGGACTTTGGTTTTTATATCTTTTTAAATAAACCTTTTCATCTACCCCAAATCATAAAGCTAATTCCCTCTAGAGGTTTTAAGTTTTACTCTGTATCTTTAGGTTTTTAACCTGTCTTAAATACATACTTAGGTGTGACTTGAACTTGGGTTATCATTTTTTCATATGTTTAATCTAATGTCTGAACAATTCATCTTTCCTTGCTGTTCTCTAATGCCATCTGTTATTTATCAAGTGTCCATAATGCATGGCCCTAGAAAACTTTTCTAGGTTTTCTATTCTGTCCCATTGGACTAATTTCTGTTCCTGAACCAAAGCTACATTGCCTTCATTATGGCCATTTTATAATATATTAAGCCTGAATAGTTTATATGGAAACTCCCAGAACCTTGTTCTTCAGATTGTGTTGAAAATTTTTTGCCCTTGCTCTTGCAAACACATTTCAGAATTAACTTTTCAGGTTCCATGAAAAACTGTACTGGAATTTTAATAATAATTACATTCCTTTTTATTTATTTATTTTTTTGAGACAGGGTCTTGCTCTGTTGCCCTGGCTAGAGTGCTAAAGTGTTACCTTAGCTCATTGCAACCTCAAACTGCTGAGCTCAAGCAATCTTGTCTCAGGCTCCTGAGTAGAGTAGCTGGGACTACAGGCATGCATCACTGTGCTCGACTAATTTTTTCTATTTTTTTGTAGAGACAGGTCTTGCTCTTTCTCAGGCTGGTCTCAAACTCCTGAGCTCAAGCGATCCTCCTGCTTCATCCTCCCAGAGTGCTAGGATTAGAGGTGTGAGCCATTGCGCCCAGCCTAATTACATTCGTTTTATAGATTAATTTATAATATTGATTCTCCTATCTAGAAACATGTGTATTTGTTGATTTATGTGGGTTTACCTCTTAATTTTAATTGATAAATTAACCATGGGCCAAAAAAGTGACTGCTCAAAGTCACATAGCCAATTAGTAGCAAAACCAGTGGGTGAATGAAAGATTTGACTCCTTAGCAGCTTTTATACACCAAAAAGACATAATTACTTAAGAAAGAAGATCTTGGAGTCCTTGCATCTACAGAACTCATCAGAATGAAAGTGAGTCCAACTTTTCTAGTTTACTAGGCCCTTGATAATCAAAGTGTGCTCAGATGGCTTAGCAAAACAATCTTGAAATTCATTGCCTGGACTCTTTTTCTTTGAAGCCTGTCAAAAATGCTAGTGGTAATCTTGAGGTCATTGAATTTCAAAGGATTCAGGTAAACAACATAGAGGCCTGTGTAATGACCCTTAGGTCTTGCTCTTTGACCACAGGCTCACAGGGGCCATCACCTGCTTTACTGAATGAACATCAAAAGTCAAAAATAAGAAGAGATTGTGTAAAAAATATATCCATAATCATGTTTCTTTAAAGGAAACAAAATGTTAAGTGTTTTTCTAAAAGCAGCACATCTCAGGAAGACTGAGGCTTCTTTTGTATATATAGTTATTCAGAAAACAAATACAATTGCTTTGAAATCACTGAGTTGCCTCAAATTGGCATTTTAGCTACTAAATGCCATTGGGGAAAATTTTGTAGAAAAAATAGAATACTGAGGAGACAGAAGCACAGAAGACTCAGTCTTTAAGCATAAAACAAAAACGAAAGATCAGACGATTTATTCAAGTAGTAACATACTATTCATGTCCATCATGGCTCAGCCTTCTTGTTTAACTACTACAGCAGCCAGTTATCTACAGGGGGCGAGAAAAATGGTGAGGAGAGGGGATGGGGGAAAAAAGTGAGTTCCCTGCAATATCGCCTCGAGCCACTAGGGGTATCTTTGTACCATTTTTCATCCTGCACCGATTTGGAGTAGAAACCTATATTAGGGTAAAACCAGGGTCCTCGGCATTTTTTGCGAGCAGTGCACCCAGAATCCAAAAAGATTTTTTAAAAAGAAAGAAAGAAAGAAGCCACAGTTCTTTCGATCACCCGAACAGGGCTACGAAATCGTTCTACTGGATATCAGCACCGGGAATTCATTTTTGAGGTCAATTTCCAATCGAGATAAATCTATTGGATTAGTAGGATTATCTGATTTCAGCTGAAAGAAGTAACGTTGTTTGATCATTTGTATTTCCTGCCTGATGGTCGGATTTACGTGGAGGTGGCTTTGGGTCCCCAGGATTCTATATTGTGGTTGCCTCTGGGAAGAAAAAAGGATCAATCGACACGTTTTGGAAGTGTCCGTGGGTGAATAAAAAGGAGGGGGGTGGCAAAACTGGGGTTGCGGATGCTTGAAGGGAAAAAAAAAGGAAGCGTCTTGAATGCTGAAGCAAGAATTACTGGGTGCTCGAGATTTCAAAAAAGCGTCTGGAAACTGGTAAATACTTTGGCCATTTCAGCTTGCATTTGACAGCGAAGTGCTGTAGAAACCGTCTCCTTGAATTATCGGAAGGGGACTAGGGGAAGATGAGGGGGCTCCCTCGGTCGATTTATCTCGCTGAGGGTAAGTTTGCGGCTGTTTTATCGGGAGGGGGCTGCCGGGGTTGTGTGCCACTGCGCGGAAGGCGATGCGGACGCGGTGGCTGTGAAACCCGGGGAGAGAAAGGGGATGCGAAACCACCTCGCGCGTCTCCGAGGGGATCGCCGGGGCGCTACCTAGATCGAGCCTAAAAACCTTGTTTTGTGGCGTCGGTGGGGAAGCCAAGCAGCTCTCCAAGCTCCGAACTTTGCATTGAAAATCTCTCGGCTGGGAGATTCCCCCTGGATCAGGGCTTTCTCCTGGCGATACTTTAGGGAGAGGAGGCAGCGGCGCCTTGTAAACCTGCATGCAGAAGGGGGAAAGCCCAAGTAGAAATCGCTGCCGCTTCGGCCGCCCTTCTGTGGCTGTCTTGGCTTCCAGGGGTATTTTGCAGGGGGGGTTGGCCATTTTCGTATTGCCTCGTTCTCCTTTCCTCTCTTTCTTCCTATCCCTTCCCGCCTCCCACTTCTCTCAGCTGGATACTAAAGGGTTAAAGGGTCACTGCATCGGATAGAGACGGCAGAAGTGAGTGACTGGCCACACATGGTGTCTTGTAATTCACTTGCGCTGACTTTCCATGATACAGTCCGAGGTAACTTTCTTCGAGTTGAATGAGCCCAAGACCGCGGTGCAGCCTTTTGCCGAGGGCCCAGGCTGCCGAGTGCGCCAGGCACCCGGCTGCATTTCCGATGCATCCCTGCCCTGCCTGCCTTACCACTAACTGGCTTTTCTTTTCCTGCTGAGCAGTGCTCGCGAGTTCCCAGACATTTTCTTGCAGCTGAATTCGGGGAAATTTTTTTTTTGTTCTGTCTAAAATTTATTAAAAATTGTGGAGCTCTAAGGAAAAACTCATTTTTATTGGCAGAAGGAAATCAATTTCAGCAGCTATAATTAATCACTTGAGTGAGTATTAACTGACTTAGGAAACTAAAAGTTGCTTTGGAATACAGATAAGCAGATTATTCTGAACTAATTTTGGAATTCACAAAGCTTCACAACAATTACATACACAAGACTGATTTATTTAAGGGATGTATATAGATGTGTTAATAGGTTCATGAAATCCCCCCTTGATAGTCACTTCACTTCAGCATCATCATCTTAGTTGGCTTTTTGCTATTTCAGGCCAATTCATTAAATTTTAAGCCCTCAGACATTCAAATGCACTGAGATAAAATGGAGAGAGATAATTGTTAAAAGATAAAATACTGTATCTTGTACATTTCATATTTTTGAAGAGAAGCATTAAATATTTTCTCAGGGATTTCTGTTTATGGATTATGAAATGTGTGCGGATACCTTCATGGTTCTAGCATTGAAGTCTCTCCATTATGTGTGAACTTGTTAAAAGGCAACTCTTCAATGTCATTTGAAACACATTTATCCTCCAGTACTTATTTCAGGAATTCCAGATACATTAGATATTTTGTTATTAAAAAAATCAGTGTTACCAAACTTTCTTCCTGTATTTGTGTATGTGTGTTTCTTAAATCTAATTTTGTAGATGAAATAGAAAAATATAAAACTTTTGTCTCCCAGGAATTCTAAAGTGCAAAAATTAGATATTTCCTCTTTCTATAGACTTTGTGTAAGCTTATTTAAAGATTATAGAAATAGCATGAAATAATCTCTACAAGCACAATTGTTAGTTTTAAGGATATATCTGAGACAGTAATTTTGCCTCTTTTTATGTTGCTGTGAGTCACGTGGTTCATGTGCACACTGGAACTAGAAGAATGGATGTTCTGTGTATTGGTACATTCTAGCCACTTATTCTAGCCACACAGCTCAATGATATTTAACATCATTTTACAAAGTTTAAATTGATTAAAAAAAAGACCTCTGGAAAATAACATAGTATTAATAAGTGATAATAGCAAATAAATAATGAAAGTAAATTGAAAGTGGGCTGAAATTTCTTTTTTAAAACTAATAAAGAATATGAGTGCTAATATAAATGTAGATGGAAAATTTGAAACATAAAAAAGAAGCTCTTTTTAAAAGTTAATTTGCATATTTTGAAACCATTAAATCAGCAGTCATTGCATGGGCCATAATGCTAACTTCGAAGACTTAGCTGAGCATACCTTTGTAGTGGCTGGACAGTATCTTTCTGTCAAGAATAATCAATTCTTTCTATGATTTTAGCACATTCCCTTTTGTCAGTGAAAATGAAAAGGGGGAAGCTTTGACCTATTCTGTGGTATCATCTACTTGGAGGAATTGCATTCTTTGTTTCTACGAGCAGTCCCTACACAAAACTTCAGTAAACTCTGTAGGGTAGGAAATCCACCTTGGAAGACCAACAAAATGGAAACAAATATGTACAGAACTATGCACTACAAATTTTTTGAAAGCTATAGCCAGTAAATGAAGAGCAAGCTACTCAGTTAGGTAAGTGTTCCCTCTGTTAGAGTGGATCACTCTAAGAACTATTGAAAACCCTATAGAGTTTACTTAGAACGTTAATTACTTTTAGCTCTATCTTATCCAGATATGTGCTTTGGATCATAATTATTAAAAAGAATATGGTGGCCTTGATCCGCTGTGATAATTTTGTGTCAGAGTGACACAAAATGTGGTAGTTTGGGATAAGGGGATGGAAGCTCTGAATTAGCCCTAAAAATTGCAAGCACAGTTCCTAATATAAGTGACAAGAAAAAGCACTGGATTCCCCAAAGCTTATCACTATGGAAAAACTGATGTTGCATTCAGTGGAGCTTTGCTTGACAGCTGCACCTGTCTCTTGAAAACCTTCCATGTGTTCTAACTGGCCTAACATCCAGGAAAAGCTAACACATTTGCTACAGCTCTTAGTTCTGTGATTTTTTTAGATGATTGACTACATTAAATGTTATTCTACATTAACCGAATTTTTTAAAGGAAATTACCACACATTCTTAATTAAAAGCAAAATGAAAAGGGCAATTCTTTCTTAATGACTTGATGAAATTTAACACATGGCACTACAAAGTGTAAATTTTCCATCTTTTTAGCTTTATTGGGAAATAAAAAAAAACAGGAAGCCAACTTTCAGTTAATTTTAAATTTAAATTTTTAATATCTCAAATTTGCAAAGTTCAGAACAATAAAAAAATTAAATTAGCAAACACTCATGAATCTAGGGTATTCTTTTTTATTACTTTTCAAAAGATAATTTAAAACATCTTGAGATAGCTAACTTCTTAATCTTGTGGGACAGCAACATTTTCAACTGTTTTAAAGAAGAATGATTCCTTAAGAGAAACAAGTTTGGTTGCTTTTGTTGTGTTATTAATGAAATCACGTTGATAATATCAAATATTGCCATGTTGCTATAGAAGGATGTGAATTATTTCTGCCTTCAAGTGTTCTCCCCCAACAAAAGTAAACACGCCCAACAAACAAACAAACAAAACCACTCCACACCCACTTATTAACAGTAGCAAACCAGCAAACCTGTGTGAAAGAGAAAGAGTGCCATCTCTAAGCTTAACTGAGGTCGGAAAAAACTAATAAATCATTCCAGGCATTTGAAATTATTAGACATTAAACTTTTGGGGGATTTTTATATGAATTCTTTTTATAACAGTCAATATAATCTCTTCTGTGCCTATTTCCGTTGCATGTAAGAGAAATCCTAGTCAATGGCAAAACGCTTTACTGCTGCCATTACTGCAGACTTTATAGATCAGAGATGTGTCAGCATGTTAGCTCTAGCAGTAATGCCTCTTTTGTGTGAAACCTTATGGGCCTTGCAGGCACTCTGTCATCCTGACACTCATAAAATGTTCAAGTCCCCATATTTATTATTTAATTTTCTTGCTATACATAGCAGCGGAACACTTCAATATATGAATGTGTGGCAAGAAAAAATGACAGGCAAGTGTGAATGGGACTAATGAGTTTTAATGATACACATATTAGGGACTGCTAAAGGAAGTTTAATTAAGGAAAACAAGTTGAGCATGAAATTCATTTTGGAGCAAATGCAAGTTAGGTTACTGCTACCGATGTAAAATCAAAAACCACAGTGATACATCACAGGAAATAAAGTTCCAGCCTGAGACTACAACAACTTAATGCAGTTGACATTTTAGGACTTGTCTTTAAGTTAATAAGCTTATATTTGACTTATGAAATAAAAGAATATATAATTTTTTTACATTGTTTTCACTTTTCCCTAGTTTCCATACCAATTTCAGTTTAGTATTTTAACTATTAGTATGTATCAAGCCATACTTTTTGTACATAATACCACTCCCCTTGTAACACACCACACAGTAACTTTTTTTCTTTGTTTTTAGTCTACTTTTCTAACACTGCATGTACCTACAATTAGAGGTACCCATTGAAGCCTATGCCATCCCTTTGGAGGTGCAGTATGTGGTGCTTTATTAAGAAAGCTGCATATTTTTCAGTTTCCTGTACCTATGATTCTGTTTAATTTTTGGCATAATTTAGGAAATAACTAGATTTATTTGTTCGCTTGCTTATTCATTTATTTACTTGGTGGTGGCAGTGTGGGAGCAGGGAGCAAAAGTTGGGGAGGAGATACAATATTGCACAAATGTTTTCTTAGAATGTGGTTTTCTTACCTGTTGCTTGTATCTAAATAACGTAGAAACTTTCTATGGAAAGTTAAATAGTAAATAGTAAAAAAAAGTCAGGAAATAGTAAAAATAGTAAATAGTAAAAAAGTCAGGCAATGAAGGGAAGGCCTTCTACACATTCCTCAATAACTGCCTTGTTGGAAACATACAGTTGATATACTGATTCATTTTTTATACAGAAGTGTAACAGTAGTGATTCTTTTTTCTTCCTTGACATATGCAATGAATGTTGGATCTTCAGGAAAAGAAACGAGGTTAATTGTAATATTTAAAAGTGAGTTGAAAATTTTTGTTGCTTTTTAAAAAAATAGTCACGGTGAATACTTTCATATTGTCATATGGAATACTCACTATACTTGGAAAATCAACAAGGTCAAACATGAAATCGAAGAATATTGATTTGATAAAAATCAAGTTGAGATTATCACTAGTATAAATTTTCCCCATAGGACAGCCATCCTTCCTATGACAGAACTGACCAGGAAAACGTGATTACTACATATGACATTGACCAATAGTTGTCACAATATTCACACCTTGAAAATAATACTTGAGCCATTTAATAGTTAATCATAGTGCTAAAGGAATAAAAGTTCCCTTCAGCAACCATTATGTTTCAAGTCAGTGCATCTGTCATTTTTAATTTAAATCTGTATTACTTAGCTGTCCAAAACTTTACACGCAAGTGACAGTGTTATCTATCCTTTTTCTTATGGGTAAAAAAAGTTACCAATTTTATTACCTCTTTAGCTGTGGCAAGTGTTTTAATACATATGTTAAGATGCAATCGATACCAAAAGTTTTTATTGTTTAGAGCTGTGGTCTTTAATAACAGTATTTGAGGAAGAAAACATTTTACATTTTAAAAGAATAATATAGTAAGTAGTAGTCTGTATAACCTCCAAAATGGCAGAGGATTATCTGGTTTATTCAAAGGTGGGTGTGTTTCTCCCCAGCACCTAGAATAGTGTCTAACACATTATTGGGGATCAATAAATATTTGTTGAATGAATGAAGAGATGTGAGTTTTAGCCTAGAATGTTAGCAAGTACATTTGTAACTTCTTTAGTTAACTAATACTTAGCCTCTTCATTTTTACTTTTTTTAAAATGTACTGTCAGTACTTACATGAATTGACAAATATTTTGAAGTAATGTACAACATTCTGAAGGTAGAAAGGATCATATTTTAAAAGATAGACTTTTAATCAAAGATTAATAATTAAAACTTTTTAGTGATTTCTGCATAGAGAGTTTATTTACTTTATTTTGATAAATTATTTAATCAAGACTTACAAGTATAATAGGATTATTTCTGTTGTTGTAATTTCCTGGAAGGTATATTAGAATTATTTTTTGCCATGAAGAAAAGACAATATCTCAATGAACTCTAGAATTACTTAAAGTTGTTTCAAATGGGTAGAATATGGACAATAAGATGATAGATTTAAAATATAACAATGGTCATTACGTTTTTTTATCATTGAACACTTTATAATCCCAAGCTCCCTATTATTTAATTTGAATTTAAATGCTGAATTTATTTAGCAACTTATAAATTATACTCCATGTATATACTAAATTCTTCTTAAATTCTATTCCCTAATATTGTTGCAAAAAAGACCCATGAACAGGGCATTGTTTTGAATTTTGTTATTGTCATTACTACTAATGGAACTGTAATATGAGAGAAAATAAAAGATGTGGTTATCTAAAGAAGATTGCTAGAGTAATATTCTTTCCCCTTTGGACTAAGTGTTGACTCTAAGCCAGGTCAGGAGTGACAGGAAGCTGTTATTGCTGTTGGGTGCCTTATGTGAAAAAAGTTGGTAGTCTTAGTCCAGTTCATAGTAGACAGTTACTTCTTAAACAATAATCACTATAGTATTTGCCAATTCCAGCAGAAGGCTGGGACTCAATGGGCACAAAGGTTTAACTACTGTCTCTCTGCTAATCATCCTCCAAGGGGCAAGATTGACATACCCTGGCACAGGGCCATACTCAGAAACTTAGCACTGCCTTTGCCAAAGTTGTAGCTATTCTCTGGCAACAAGGGATTTTTTAAAGAGGAATTTAATTAAGGAGGGCACCAAGAATGGCAATTCTCCATTCTTCCCAGGCACCAGCAACTCACTAGAAGCAAAAATGAGCTTAAAGAGTGAATTGAGAATGTAGCACTGTTCTTAGGTTGTGCTAGCATCTCTATAAAGATACTGGCAGGTATAATTAAGTTGCTTCTGGAAGCAATGACTTGTGACCCAATGGTGGCCCCTTTCAGACAAAAGCATCAATTTAATATCAAGGGAAGTAATCAGCTCTACCTGGCTGTCTCTCCTGAGCTCTCCAGTGATTATTCATTTTCTTCTGGGGGATCACAGGGTCACCAATTGGTTTTTAAAACATAACCTGCAGTATTTTACATATACATTAAAATTGTTGCCCATGACTTTTTAAAAACATGTTGTCTCATTGATTCTCTCTCACTCACCCCCTTCACCTTCCTGTTCATTTGGAGTCAGGCTTCCTAAGTAGACTCCAAGATTTAGAGATTCTACCTGAGAGTAAGTTCAGAGTAAATAGAAGGTAAAACTTACTTTATTTAGTTCATGTTAAATGGCTTTTTTCAATCCCCTTTCTCTTCCAAAAAAAAAAAAAAGAAGAAGAAACTCTCTAATATTTAGCTATTAGTCTTAATGATGATTACAGCAGAAATATTTAGTTACATAATGCAGAAGGAAATGCTGTCAATTTAATCTCTTTTCCTTTTGTGTTGTCAGAAAAGCTGTTATGGCATCTTAAAATCCCATTTGTTTGCCAAACAATAATGGAATTAGCTGCCAGTCTATATGGTTATCTATGCACATTCCTGCGTGATGAGGAATTTCGATTGTACTTTATTTCCACCTCTTCTCTTTTTCACTCCCTCTTGGTGCAAGTCTAATTAAGCTAATGCCTTCACAGAGGTCAGGCATCACAGATGGATAAATAAAATCTGAGTGTTGCGTTAATTGATGAAAAATAGTATAATGAATTAATGGGTCATTCATTCAAGAAGTATTTTCTAAGGACCTATGATGTAATGCATTATTCTGCAGATGGTTATAAAAACCCAACAATTTAAAACATATAGCCTCTATTCTTAAAGAGTAAGGCTAATCTGATCTTGACATTTTTGTGATTATAATTATTTTGTGATTATAATTATTCTCATCATACTTGAGACAAGATCTCACACGTCTATAATGGCCTACATATTCTTGAGTTGTTAGGTCCTTTCTCCTCTCCAGCCAGATGTCCCAGTCTTCTCTTAAGTCACACTGATCCCTTTGGAAAGCCCTAGGCTTCACAGCATTTCGGTTTCCTGTTGCCTCTGAAACGTTCTGTCCCATGGTCTTCGACTGCCAACTTCTACTCATCCTTCAGAACCCAGTTTACAGATCACTTCTTCAGGAAGGTCCTCCTTTGCACTCCAGACTTTTAAATTTCCCCTCAGAACACCCTGTAATATCCTTCTTGATGTAGCATTTATGACTAAATAGTTATCTGTATAATTTATTTATATAAAGTTTGTCTTCTCCATTGAGAAGACACTGTAGTGTCCATGAGAATCAGCACTATTCCTGTCTTATTCATGCCGGCATCTCCAATGCCTGGTACAAATGTTTGCCAAATATAACAAAGAAGATGGAAGCTGAGATTACAAATTACCATGATAAAAAGTACTATGGGATTACTCAATTATAAGAAACAACGGTGATCTAGCACCTCTTATATTTCCCTGGATAGAGCTTGAGCCCATCCTCCGAAGTGAGGTAAAACAAGAACGAAAGAATAGGCACCATATGTACTCGCCATCAGAGTGGTACTGACTGATTAACACTATGGTGCTCACACGGTAGTAATATTCTCCAGGGGTTAGGGGGTTAGGGGGAGTAAACTCACAACTAATGGATGCAGTCAGCATTGTAGACGGGAAGGGCACGCCTCTAATCCTCGCTTGGGTGAGGCAAAGTCATAAAATGTAACCAAAATATTTGTACCCTTATAATATCCTGAAATAAAAAAAAAAACGTACTATGTATTCAGTTACAAGAAAGGTAATAAGTGTTTTGAGAGATGAGGGAGGGGAATGTTTTTATGGCTGAATTGATTAGAAAAGGAAGTACCTATTGACCTTATAGCCAGGCCCTAAGGGGTGCTAGCTGGCGTTTCACAGGGAAAAAAACTAATGGGGACAGTGTTCTCCAGGAAGGAAGATCGTGATGAACGAGTTGGGCCTAATTCACTGAGCACGGCTGCCAGTGCTCTGTCTTGCCTTCCATTAATATTATTTATTCACAAAGATAGTTTGCTAGCAGGTACAACCTCTGCAATGTACTCATGTTTTATTCCTTGTTACTATTTAAAATATTTTGTTGCTAAAATTTTCTCTCCTATTACTGTCAAGTTTGCCTTTTCTTTTTAACATTCTGCTTTCTCTGTTATTTTCCTACGTCATTGGAGAGGTACATTTAGAGTCGAAGTAGCCCCAGGGGAAAGGGAACAAATAGAACCACTTACATTTTCTGCAGGGAAAGGGAGAGTAGGATGTAACTCTGAGAAACTCTTGAAATCTTCCCACCCTTTCTCTCAGAAAGAGGCTCTGGGCAAAATTGAGAAGGAGGCAGGTTTTATCTTTAGTGTTAATTCTTCTGCCTCAGCTCCCTCTATTTATTGGAGTTTGCTGCATCCATAAACTGTGCTCTGGTTTTATTGAAGAATGTTTCAGTGGCTTTGTGTTTCTGACTTCAATTTAATTATCTGTTACAAGGAGATGATAATGA
Organism: Lepilemur ruficaudatus; assembly: GCA_963574885.1. Classification (NCBI taxonomy): domain Eukaryota; kingdom Metazoa; phylum Chordata; class Mammalia; order Primates; family Lepilemuridae; genus Lepilemur; species Lepilemur ruficaudatus. Next base: position 66,673 of record CAUYRT010022856.1, read on the forward strand.
TCATACCTCGGTGGTATTTAGAGACAATTAAGTGAGATGATGCAGTTAGCTAGATGTTTAGCCCCAGTACATACTCATTTGGTGCTTAACATTAATCCAGTTATTACTTAACGGTGCCCATGGCAGAAGATACTTGTCACTACATTATTCTCAATAGTTACATGTTGATATGGCCCTGACATGAGCCCTAGCATTCCTTGAACTTCTATGTAATGAAGGTCTTCAATTTTGACATTCCTATCTCAGAATAGACCATTTTTAGCCTTGCTTCTAATTCGTTATTTTTTCCTCCTGTACTTTTTTGGCACTGCTTGCCTCCGTACTCAGATTTAGTTCATCTATTCAACACTGTACATTACCATTTCTGTAAACTTTGCTCCTTGCAATTCTGCCGTTCTTTCCTTTCTTGTTCCCAATCTTGCCTTCAGTTATTTACTCTCTGTCCCAAGCCATCAAATGCTGCAGGAAAAAGTTTCAATACCACACTGTTTGAAGCTGCTGCAAATTATGCCTATTAACTACCCCCCAGCAAGCTGATCAGAAGCCTTTTTATTTTCCTTCTGTTGTTATCTTGTGTGTTTCACTCTCCTCAGATCCTCAAATTGAGCATGACTTACTGAATTGGTCTCATTGAGGAGAAAAGCAAAATGTTCTGTATCATAAAGGTTCAGGGCATGTTCTTTGGAATTAGGTCGTCCTGGCTTTGTTTCTTAGACCTGCCTTTTCCAGTCTTTGTGGCCTGGGGAGTTATCTAACACTTATCGAAAGCCTCCTTTTTCTTATCGTAAATAAGAGTACTTGGCTTGTAAGTCTGTTGGGAAGACTAAGTGACATGAAGCATGTAAAGTGTTTTGAATAGCACTTGGCAAGTAGGTGGTGATCTATAATATTTGCTGTTTTCATTGTCATTTTCATATAGTTGTAGATGTATCCAGCTGATACTTCAAACTGAACATGGAATTAAATTTTTTTTCTGGATTTTTTTTCACTATTCTATTCACTAGGTTAATGGTTCCTACACCTTCGTGATCACGTAATCTGTACTTTTGATGACCAAACCCTAAAACGTATAAAATATATACATATTTTCCGACATAAATATCTCTGTCACCAGATTGCAAAACATACACAAAAATAGACTTTAAGAAGGTGAGAAAGATAAAAACAGTATTTTTAAATGTCTTATAAATCCTCATGCCTTCATTTCATCATTCATTAATATCTCAAAACCTAGAGGTTCAGAGACTCTTAGGGCACTGTTCAGAGCTAATGAAATGGATGTAAATTCACACTTCAAGTCTTCTTAAGGTTTTCAAATATTTTTGTCTGACGTATTATTATACTTGATTAGATAGCTATCATTTTTAATCTTGTAAAACAGCTGAAGAGGAGCTTGTATTAAAAGTAGAAGTTTCACTTCTGTCCTTTTATTGTTTTTACTTATGATTGTATTTCTAGTATTTTCTTTTATATACATATATCTTATGGAAAAAACCTTATCCAGTAGTCCATTTTGTAAAGTTTACTTTAATTACAACTAGATTTAAAAATTTATAAATCTATTTGTGCAATGATGCAACTGTAGTGCATCACTATAATGCATTATAAAACCATCCACTTTCCTAATACCTCAAATGCTAAGTGCATCACATAACTATGTGAAGACACTGGTGTTAACTCATATATTCATATTAGCAAAGCTTAATTTCTTTTGGTTTTATGTAAAAAATTACGATAAGTAGAAGTTCCACTATTTATTTCCATTATCTCATCTGATCATCTTGTGATAGGGTATGAACATACTGCTTCGGAGATCTCTGCTCCACAATATTGTCAGCTTAATTTTCTTGTGAGTAAATTCGATAATGCTTTCCCCCTGCTAGGAATGTTTAATGGCTTTTCATCATCTAGTGAATAAAATTCAAGCTCTTTAGTCTCTTAATGAAGGACTTGCTTGATTTGGCTCTAGCCTGCCTTTCCAGTCTTATCCAATCCTCACTCTTATTTGCTCTGTGTTCTGGCCAAACTAGACTGTATCTTCCTCAAACAGCCTTTTTCTGTCCTTTCTGTCATAAGTGAGGCTTTCCAGGGAGGTAAAAAATAAACTTTGAGATGGAGGTTTGTCTGCAAGAAGTTGAGTGGGATGTGCCATTTGGAACCACAGCTGTAAAGGAGTGAAAGAATCTCCATCATCTCCTCCCTCTTCCCATTTCCCTGGGGAGCTTTGGGGATGCAGTGGCCCCTCTGAGCTGTTCTGCATTGAGGCAATGAGCCCAGGCCTTAGTACGATGGCATGGACCAGTCATGAAATGTGAGCTGCCCCCAGGGAGGGTGAGCTCCACAGTATCCACTACACATTCTTTCCACCGTCCTTAGAATGTGCCTTCTGTCTGGGATCTTTTCTGTGACTGTCAGTGTTTGTCCTTATCATATTCATTCTTTTAAACCCATCTCAAATTCCCCTTGATTTATGAACTTTTTTCTAATCCAGTAGCTGGAGGTAGACCCAACTCTTCTTTTGAATCTCTCATCTAGCACCTGTTAGTGGGGTGGCTTTAGGCACTTAACACTTTAGAACCTCAGTTTTTCTTTTGTGAAATAGAGGAAATAGAATCTACTAAGGTGAGTTGTTTTAAGGGTTTAAGATTATCTCTAATGTATGTGAGACATGTGTATATATGCACACACATGTATTTCCTGAGGAGTAATGGATCTCTGATCCCTCATTTAGTGTTCATGGTGACTTTATAAAAACATGAACAACAAGGATCCGCTGTATATTATATAGTATTGCTAAGGGTCACCATCAAGCTCCCGGCAGCTCTAGTGGTAAGCATGCAGTGAATCTACACCAACTGAGATTTACCCATGCCTGCACCATGCAAAGGATTTCCATACAGATTTTATGATGGATATAAAGATATTTTTAAAACCACACACACAAAGTCCTTGCCCTCAAATATGAAATTCAGTAGGGAGGAGTTGGGTTCAACAATAAAACAAAAACGAACAATAAAACCAAAACAGGAAATAAATAGGTAGTATTTTTTTTAAAAAAAAGACATATAAAATGCTATGTAAAGTTGGAAGTCAGCAACTTCCAGGTGGGTCCCACTCCCACATTCATCATGTATTTATTGAACATGTCCTTTTTCATCCTGTTGACAGCCATTTTTTTGTGTTTCTTATTCCTTGTAAGCTACCTTGGAGCAATGAGTAGATTATATTTGTCTTTAAATTCTCCATGACATTTAGCACATAATCTGCATGTTGTAAATACCCGATAAGTGTTTGTTGAGTGAATGAAAGATTGGATGAACGTGGCTATCCTCTCTAATTACTTAAAGTCCCATACAGTTATCTCTACTTTTTTTCCTGGGTCACTCAGGAGCAAACTAGTTCAGGGAGCATCTATTTTGATGAGTTGATGTAAGTGAGATAATATATTACCATTTATGAGGCCCTTTAAAATATTATTTATTTTTTATCTTATTTTACTTTTTTGGAGAGACTATACATGCTTTAACTCAAAGGGAGGAATAACAGAGGAATTTATGAGCTATCTCCACTATCTGTGCAGTCAGGTGAGGCTAGTGGATTGATAGGCTAATCTCTTGGTAATATGGGACTCACCGGGTCTGCTGAGTAAGAGTTTCTGACCCCATTATTTTAATATATTTATTTAAAAATATTTCGAATATACAGAAAAATACAGAGAATTCCATAATAAAGGGGTGTGTTTGTGTGTGTGTGTGTGTGTGTGTGTGTTTATCACCCAAAACTATCAAATGCTAAAGTTTTTTCAAACTTGCTGTAATTACCTTTTAAGGCCTCACCACAGGTTATCAATCCCTGATTTCAACTGATTAACTAATTAATTGCTAGAATTAACTTTATTTTCTTTCCTTCTTACCCAGAAATGACAAATATTCCTGTTACTATGTATTTATGTATCTGTGAATAATATACAGTATTGTTTTGCATACTTTAAGCTTTATTTAAATAGTATTTACTGTACCTAATCTTCTGCAACTTGTTTTGCTCAAAAATTTTGAGATTTATCTATATTGGTTGGTAGTTTAGGTCTAGTTCCTTTATTTTTGCTGACATACAGAATTTCAATTTGTGAATGTATCATAATTTATTTATCAATATCTACTAATGGAAATTTAGATTGTCATAAATTTAGGGGTTTTTTGGTTGCTAAAAAGTAACCATAACATTACACAAATTATTGTTTAACATGATCTTGTGTAATCACATGTAAACAACTGATTACTGCACTCAATATAGAGTAAAAAAGTGAAAAAAATAGCAAAATAAAATTTAAACTTCAAATAAGAATAGAGCAGACCATTTTTATTTCTCTGTTTACATGAAATTGTCAGAGTATTTACCCAGACTCTGTCTCCTGAAGAAACATAAAACACTTTTACAATTCAATTGTAAATACACTAGGATCAATTTTTTAAAAAGTGATAATTGTGAATTGAGAGACTGTATCACGTGCAGTGATCAAGAGGATGGGACAATCTTTGTATCAGATGGCTATGGGCTCCTGAATCTGCTACTGATTAGTCCGTGGACCTCAGCCAAGGTATTTAACCTTGGTCCTTGTGAATGAAAAGGGGATAACTGTTGAACCCATTTTATAGGGTTGTTGTAAATGACATGTAAATGCATGAAAACTAAGGGTATAGTATACACTAAAAAAGCACCAATAAATAGAGGAAAACCTATCAAAAAATTTGAGACTCTTTCTACTTAGACATATATACATTTTAAATTTCAGTAATTTAAACAAGCCATATTTCCATGCTAGTTGTGAATAACTGTTATTGTAATAGCAACTTCTGAAAATTTTGGGGGGTCAATACTGCAGTTCTCTATACATACATACATGTAAAATGGAATATTTTTGTAAACTCAGGAGCTAAATGTCATTGAAATTTGGAAATTCATCATGGCATGCAGAATTCTAATCCTTTGCTATTTGTGTTAAACTAGCACATCAATGAAAAACAGGAGCCCCTTCCTTCTTAATACTGTTAAGAATTTGTGAGTACAAAAGAGAGGTGTTACATTTTAATAACCAAACAAGTATTTTTTTTATTATTGATGAGTTACTAATTGTGTAAAGAACTTTTGGAAATTGCTGTACAGTGCTTGAAAATTAGGCTGAATTAAAAAAATGATGACGGAGACTATTAAGGTCTGACCACATGTTCTCTATTTTAGGTGTTAAAATGATGCTTTTTTGACACCAAAAGGTAACTAGCAAAAACTTAGTCATGCTGTGGCCCACCATCATTCTGCATAAGAAGAAGCATAATATATTCTTTACAGAAATGGGTTTGTGTAGCTAAGCCTTCCAAAAATACTGGGGTTCTGGAGCAGGAATAAGATATACCTAAGCCTGTCTTTTGTATGTTAATGTGCTTTGACAGTAAAGGTATGAGAATTAACACAGACTAAAGTATTCTTGAAGAAAGATGTTTATCTCCTTATTACCTTCTGTGATGGATTGTTCAGAGCTAAAAGAACACCAGGCCAGAACCAAATCTCCTGCTGTCCTATGTAGTTTTTACAATCTCCTTTTAAATACACACAGTCAGGGAAGTCTCACTGCCAGACTAGCACTTCTTCAGGAATCTTCCCATAATATGATAAGATAGAACCATCTCTAATACAAATCAACACTATTATTCTCAAAGTAAGCACTTTAAAATGTTGCTTGAACAAGAAAAGGCAAATTTTCTGAGCTGTATGCTATTTGGCAGTTAATGTAAGAATACACTGTGAATTGTATTGCATTGAATGTTACATTTTATTCTGATGCATTTTAAATTGAACTGGATAAATAGTGTTAGATGTTTGATTAGTGTTAATATGCAAAATGCCGTGATTAGCTATGACTTTTTTTTAAGCTACTGCACTCTTGTCATAGTCTTCCTTTGATCTCTGACAGTGAAAACAAATTTTGTAATTTAAAATATACTGACTTTGACTCAGAAATTTAATTTCATGCTGCAAACTTATTGATACCTAAAATATATAGCTAGATGATAAAATAACTTTTGTCTGTGAAAAATAATTCCAGCTTCTGTATCTTTTTCAAATTGTGTCTCATGCCATTTTTCTCTTTTAAATTATTAAATCTTAATTTAAGGTAGAAGACGTATATTCAAAATTTTGCACAAACTTTTGAGAGATAACAAGGGAGCTGACCTTATGAGGTAGTTGCACTTTAATAATCATAGCTGAACTTTTATTAGTTTTCTTGTTCTGACATTACCTTTGTTTTTTTTTGTTTGTTTGTTTTTGTTTTTTTTTTGATAAACATGTTTTGGGAACTACCTTTTTGTTTGTTTGTTTTTTTTTTAATATATACAATCATTCTTCCAGAGTTTGTTTCTGTTCCACTAATTCACTATCATTTTTTAAAACGTTTTCTGCTATTGGATTTTAATTTTGAGTATATTTGTTGATTAATTCTATAGTCACTTCAAGTGATTGAAGACAATCAATAAAGGAGAAAGTTCACATAGTGTTTTAAAATACTTTACTGTGACATGTTTCTGAAACTGTGTATTTTGACAAGGCCTGCTTTCACTTGTATATAAAAAGTCAGCAGATAAGTTTGCCAATAATCTAATGATCAGTTATTTCACTTGTCATCTTGCATCAAAGCATGATTTTCCTATGGTAATATTTAGATTACCTGAAGCTCGCCACTATTAGTGTATTTCTGTAGCTTGTAAAACATCTAGTTATCACTCTAGATTTCAACTCATGATTTATTTTCATTTTCTCTAGGATATAGACCCACAGCTAACTGGATTTGATTTATAAGAGGGAAATCTACACCTACTCTTGCCACGTTGCTACTATGGAAAAAGAATTGTCAATAGAATATGGTCTAATAAATGGTGATAATTGAAGATGCTGCTTCAATACTTGTGAAATCAATGGGAAATACTTGCTGCATGAAGATCTTTCTGAGCTTTTCTCAACAAGCTCACCTGTAAGAAATCAGAGCCATACTACCATTATACGGTCTTTCTCAAGTGGATATAAATACATTTGCCTCACTGTAACCAGACAACTAGACAACTAATGTGGGACCATGGCACTGCCCAGATGCATGTGGCCAAATTATGTTGGGAGAGCAGTGATGGCATGCTTGGTACACAGGGGATTGGGTACCTCGTTGACTGTCTACGTGTTGGGATGTTTGCTTCAGGCTGGCCATGTGCTATCACAAAAATTGGATGATGTGGACCCATTGGTGACTACCAACTTCGGCAAGATAAGAGGAATTAAGAAAGAACTCAATAATGAAATTTTGGGGCCTGTTATTCAGTTTCTTGGGGTTCCATATGCAGCCCCACCAACAGGAGAACATCGTTTTCAGCCTCCAGAGCCACCTTCTCCCTGGTCAGATATCAGGAATGCCACTCAGTTTGCTCCTGTGTGTCCCCAGAATATCATTGATGGCAGATTGCCAGAAGTCATGCTTCCTGTGTGGTTTACTAATAACCTGGATGTGGTTTCATCATATGTACAAGACCAGAGTGAAGACTGCCTGTATTTAAATATATATGTCCCAACCGAGGATGGTGAGTTTATTGCAGGAAAAACAGGAAGATATATTTATATTTTTCTTTTCTACTCTCAGTTCTAACAATATTAATTCATGTGTACTGGTAGTATGCATGGCTTTTCCTACTGGCATGTAGACATATTTTACATGCTTGCATGTTGCTCTTTTTGTTTGTGTGTCAGTGTATCTGTTTTATTTTTTCCTATGCTTTCTCATCTTCTCTCCTCCACAGCATGTATATTTAGGTAGAAATGGGTTCTAATTTCCATTTCCTACCAAATGACTTCTAAGAAGATGCATCAACATTTCCTCATTGCATGTGCAGGCTCAGCAAACTGGGGATCTTTCGCACTCAGTAAATGCCGGAGCGTATTAAGTTAGATAGTGGTGTTGCATGTTCCGGCGGTCTGTGATGGAGCGCCATGTTATTTTCTAGTCTTCTATTCATTTTTCAGTAAAAAGAATATCCAAGGAATGTGCCAGAAAACCCGGCAAGAAAATATGTAGAAAAGGAGGTATGTATAAAAGTGGAAATAAAAAATGGGGGAAAAAGCTTGCAGAGGAAGAACAAGGTATTCTCCCTAAGGATGATTTCCTGATGCTGGGAAGTGAATGGTTAGGTGACATTTGGAATTTAATGAAGTCTGTCAAGGAATAGAGAGATGGTTGAGGAGAGCGCTGGCTGGGTAGATAGCATTGGGAAAACTCATTGGTGGTGCCGTGTGTTCCAGTGCTAGTGGCATTGGCAAGAGTTGAATCTCTGCTTTGAACTTGTATATAGAGGAAAAATTACTTAGACTATTAGGATGCCTGTAAGGAACCCAAATAGTGCTGTCCTGCCTACTGGTCACTTTGATCTCTGAACTCTTTTCTACAGGTATAAATTTGTGTTTCTCTTAAAATCAATCACTTCAGTCAAAAGCCTAGTTTTTTGTTTATTCTTAGCTCCTTCTGAAAACCCTGTGAATTTTTTCATCCTAAGGGTAAAGTTACAATAACTATTGGGCAATTATCATTATTAAGCAACAGGATTTTTTTCCAGTCTATTCATTTTCGATAACTCTTCCAGAAGAGATTTTGCAGATTTTATACTAAATATTTACAGTCTTAAAATTACTTTAACATTTTTATATTTATGTTAAACAATTTAAAACATAGGGAAGTGCATGATTCAGAAGCTACAATTAAATCAACCTTCAAATCATCCTCTAGCCAGATTGAGCAAATGTAGACACTGACAGCTGCAAGCTTGCATCTGAATGTAGCTTGTCCACACTTCATTTTTATATAACATTCAGTAAATCACTCATAGGAGAGTATGATTTTCTATGGCAGTAAATCATCTAAGTGTTATTTTGACCTTATTCATAACTTTGTAGAATTTCCAATCTTCATATAGAAGTCATATTAATATTCTAGTGCTGCATATTCTATCTCTCTATGCACTTTTAATCTCCTGGCTGGATCAAGTCAGATTTCATTACAACATCCGTGTGGGGCAAGGAGTGTCTAAACTGTTCTGTTTTACCAGGATTACATCGTATGGAAGACACTACATACAAAAAAATTCTTAATCATGGACCAGAAGTATTTGAATTAAATTGAGGTTTGCTTTGTTTTTGCTCTTATTTCTTAAACAATACTAGTAGAAGGTGATTTAACCTCAATTTTGTATTGATGCCATGATTTGGGTTAAAAGCACAGTATACTTAAGAAGATGGATATGGAGGAAACAAGAGTGTTTTAAACAACTTTTAAAAAGTCTCTTGTTTTTCCCCAAATGAGAGTAACTGCAGTAATTTACATGCTTTCAACTAATGTACAATACTGCAGTGGTTATTATTATGCAGCTTATCAAGCATGTGTAATTAGCTAAGTGACTTTCAGCTCCTATCACAAAGATGTTGATTCACAAACTCATAAATAAAGATGCTATTGAAGAATGCATAAGTAGAACATAATACGTAAAAATACATATGATCAAGAAAAAAATAAGCTCACCAAAAGGTAAGCTAGTAAATGAGAAAGTGACCTTTCTTCTTGTACAACTTTAGAGGGAAAACAATTTATTAGAAAATTCTTTTTCGTTGTTCTTTGTATTGTTGGTTCCATCTGCTTTATAAGAGAGTTGGCCAAGAATTATATAGGCTATGCTATTTATCTTGGCAAACTCTACACTAATTTATTATTAGACTTGGGACAACATCTATAGATGTCCACTTGAGACTGTATGGTTTACAGTCCAAATCTATTGTGCTTTTTATATGTTATAAATTAAGCATTCTAATTATTTTGGCTTGTGAGTTTAATATATCCTATTATTATTAAATAAGTTCTGCTCATTTATTAGCTGTTTGTATATTATCCAAAAGTCTAAATAACAAAAAAATCAAACTTAATTTTCTATATAAATAGTATTTTTTAATTTCAGAATATTATGGGGGTACAAATGTTTTGGTTACATGGATTATTTTTGTACTGCTTGAGACAAAGTAATAAGTGTGGCCATCACCCAGATAGTGTACATTGTACCCATTAGGTATGATTTCACCCATCTCCACCTCCCTCCTCCCACCTGCATGATTTCTGTTGAGTTTTACTTCCATCTGTGTACATGAGTGCTGATAGGTTAGCTCCAATTTAATAGTGAGTATATGTGGTGTTTGCCTTTCCATTCTTGCTATACTTCACTTAAGAGGATGGTCTCCAGTTCATCCAGATTTTTACAAAAGGTATCAACGCATTTTTTATGGCTGAGTAGTATTCCATGGAATACATATATCACATTTTATTAATTCACTCATGAATTGGTGGGTACTTGTGTTGATTCCACATGTTTGCCATTGTGAATAGTGCTGCAGTAAACATTCTACTGCAAGTATATTTTTGATAAAATGACTTTTTTTCCTTTGGGTGAATACCCAGTAGTGGAATTCCTAGATGAAGTGGTAGGTCTACTCATAGTTCTTTGAGGAATTGCCATACTATTTTCCTCAGAAGTTGCCCTAATTTGCTGTCCTGCCAACAGTGTATATGTGTCCCTATCTCTCTGCATCCATGCCAGCATCTATTGTTTTGGGACTTTTTGATCAAAGCCATTCTCACTGGAGTTAGGTGATATCTCATTGTGGTTTTGGTTTGCATTTCTCTGATGATTAATGATGTTGAGAACTTTTTCATATGTTTATTGGCCATTAGTCTATCTTCTTTTGAAAAGCTTCTGTTCATGTCTTTTGCCCACTTTTTAATGGGGTTATTTATCTTTTTCTTGCTGATATAGTTTGAGTTCTTTGTCATTTCTGGTTATTAGCCCTTTATGAGATAAACAGAATGAGAATATTTTCTACCATTCTTTAGGTTGTCTATTTGCCCTATTGAGTGTTTCCTTGGCTGTGCAGAAGCTTTTTAATTTAATCAAATCCCATTTATTTATTTTTGTTGGTGCTGTGATTGCCCTTGGGATCTTCTTCATAAATTCTTTGCCTAGGCCAATATCTAGAAGAGTTTTTCCATTTTCTTCTAGAATTCTTATGGTTTAATGTCTTAAATTTAAGTCTGCTATCCATATTGAATTAATTTGTGTGTGTGATGAGAGATTGAGAGATATAGATCCAGTTTTAATCTTCTACATGTGGCTATCCAATGTTCCCAGCACCATTTATTGAATAGAGATTCTTTTCCCAAGTGTATATTGCTGTCCACTTTGTCAAAGATCAGATGGCAATAAGTGGATGGGTCTATATCTTGATTCTCTATTCTGTTCCATTGATCTATGTTTCTATTTTTGAGCAAGTACCTGCTACTATGGTTACTATAGCCTTGTAGTATAGCTTAAATTTTGGTAAAGTGATGCTTCCAGATTTGTTCCTTTTGTTTAAGTTTGCTTTGGCTGTTTGGGCTCTTGTCTGGTTCCAAACAAAATGTAGAATTATTTTTTTCTCTATCTGTCAAAAATGACATTGATATTTTAATAGGGATTGCTTTGAATTTAAAAATCACTTTGGGTGGTTTGGACATTTTAAGAATGTTGATTCTGCCAATCCATGAGCATGATATGTTTTTCCATTTGCTTACACCATCTGCAATTTCCTTTCTCAGTGATTTGTAGTTCTATTTGTAGAGATCTTTCACCTCCTTGGTTAAATATTTTCCTAGGTATTTTATTTTCTTTGTAGTTATCGTAAGGGTATTGAGTCTTTGATTTCATTCTCAGCTTGATTGTTGTTGGTATATAAGAATGCTACTGATTTGTATAAACTGATTTTATAGTCTGAGACTTTGCTGAACTTATTTATCCAATCCAGGAGTCTCTTGGTGGAATCTGTGGGGTTTTCTAGATTTAAGAACATATCATCAGCAAAAAGGGATAGTTTGACCTCCTCTTTACCCATTTGGTTACCATTAATTTCCTTCTTTTGCCTGCCTGCTCTAGCTAGGACTTCCAGCACTATGTTGAATCGAAGTGGTGACAGTGGGCATCCTTGTCTTGTTACAGTTCTGAGTGAGAATGTTTTCATCTTTTCCCCACTCTGTATGATGTTGGCTGTGGGTTTGTTGTAAATGACTTTTGTAATTTTGAGGTATGTTCCATCTATGCTTATTTTGTTAAGAGTTTTTATCATAAAATGGTGCTGAATTTTGTTGAATGCTTTCTCTGCATCTACTGACATGATCATATGATCTTTGTTTTTGCTTCTGTTTATGTGGTGAATCACACTTAAGGATTTGTGAATGTTGAGCCATCCTTGCATCACTAGAATGAAGCCCACTTGGTTGTGGTGGATTTTTTTTTTTTTTGATGTGTGGTTGAATTGGATTTGCTAGAATTTTGTCAATAATTTTTGTGTCTATATTCAATAAGCATATTGGTCTATAGTTTTCTTATTTCATTGTGGCCTTTTGTGGCTTTGGTGTCAAGGTGATTCTGGATTTGTAGAAAGAGTTGGGGAGGATTCCTTCCTTCTCAATGTTATGAAATAATTTCTACAGTATGGGTACTAATTCTTCTTTGTTGGTCTGATAAAATTCAGTTGTGAAAACTTCTGGTCTGGGACTCTTTTCTTGTTGGAAGATATTTTATTGCTGCTTCAATTTCATTGCTTGTAATTGGACTGGTCAGGAGTTCTATTTCTTCCTGATTGAGACCTGGGAAGTTGTGTGTTTCCAGGAGTTTGTCCATTTTCTTAATGTTTTCAAGTTTATGTGCATAGAGATTTTTATAGTATTCACAGATGATTTGTTATATTTCTGTGGTATCAGTTATAATATCTCCTTTTTCATTTCTGATAGAGCTTCTTTGGCTCCTTTCTTTTCTATCTCTGGTTAATATTGTGAGAGGTCTATCTATTTTGTTTATCTTGTCAGAGAACGAAATCTTTGTTTCCTTAATCATCAGTATTTTGTTTGTTTGTTTATTTTTACTCTACTTCTGCTCTAACCTTAGTAATTTCTTTTTTTCTGCAGTGTTTGGGTTTGGTTTGCTTTTCCTGTTCTAGTTCCTTGAGGTGATTCATTAGATTGTTGATTTGTTATCTTTCTGTCTTTTTGATGTAGGCATTTAAGGCTGTCATTAAATTTTCCCCTTAGGACTGCTTTTGCTGAATCCTACAGATTTTGATAACTTGTGTCCCCTTTTTCATTTAGTTCCAGGAATCTTTTTATTGTCACCTTAATTTCCTTTACTCAATAATTGTTCAGCAGTAAGTTGTTTAATTTCCATGACTTTATGTAGAATTGAGTCTTTCTGTTGGAGTTGATTTCTAGTTTTATTCCACTATGGTCTGAGAAGATAAGTGGTATGATTTCTGGTTTTTTGAATTTTTTGAAACATGTATTGTGGCCTAAGATGTGATTAATCTTAGAGAGTGTTCCATATGTTAAAGAGAAGCATATATATTCAGTAGTTTTGAGGTATAATGTTCTGAAAACATCTGTTAGGACCACTTGATCTAGAATTCCATTTAAATCCAATGTTTCTTTATTTATTTTCTACTTTGAAAATCTGTCCAGTTCTGTCAGTGGAGTGCTGAATTCCCAGAAATTACGATGTCGCTGTGTATGATTTTGTTTAGATCTATTAGGGTTTCCTTTATTAACCTGGGTGCACCTGTGTTGGGTGTATAAATATTTACGATTGTTATATCTTCATGAAGAATTACTCCCTTTACCACCAAATAATGACCATCTTTGTCTTTCTTTACTATTGTTGATTTGAAGTCTATGTTATCTGATATGAGAATTGCTATACCTTGTTTTCCTTTGCATGAAATATTTTTTCCATCCTTTACACCTTGAGGCTGAATGAGTTCTTGTGGGTTAGATGTGTTTCCTGGAGACAACAGATAACTTGGCTTGTATTTTTTGTCAATTCATCCAGTCTGTCTCTTGAGTTAAGAATTCAAGCTGTTCATATTTATTGAAGGAATTGATAAGTGGGATGCATTCCAGTTCATCCTGTTGGGTAGAAACTTATTGCTTTGTTTTACCTCTTGAGCTATTATTTTATATGGGCTCTGAATTTTAGTTTTTGGGTGATTTTACACTGGTAGGTTTCTATTATGCTGATGGATGTATAATGCAAATCTGAGTATTTCCTGCAGGGCAGGTCTGTCTTGAAAAACTCCCCCAGTGTTTGCTTGTCTGAAAAAGTATTTCTAACTCACATAAGAAACTTAGGTTTGCAGGATACAAAATTCTAGGCTGGTCATTATTTTGTTTAAGAGGACTGACGATGGGGCCCCAGACCCCTCTGACTTGTAAGGTCTCAGTTGAGAAGTCTGCAGTTAGTCTGATGGGTTTTCCTTTGAAAGTTAGCTGGTGTTTTTGCCTTATGGCTCATAGGATTCCTCCTTTGTGTTAACTTTGGCTAGTCTAATGACTATGTGTCATGGTGATTGCCCCTTTGTGATGACTCTCACAGTGTTCACTGAGTTTCTTGTATCTGGATATCTAAATTTCTAGCAAGACCAGGGAAGTTTCTATCAATTATTTCCTCAAACAGGTCTTCTAACACTTGTATGTTTTCTTATTCAGCCTCAGAGATTCCTATAATTGTTATTTTTTTCCTCTTTACATAATCCCATATTTCTTGTAGACTTTGTTTATTCCTCTTATTTATCTTTTCTTTATCTTTGACTAATTTGTTTAATTCGGAGGTGTTGTCTTCAAGTTCTGCGATTCTTTTTTCTTCCTGGTCAAATCTATTTTTAAGACTTTTCAGTGTGTTTTCTATTTCCTTGAATGAATTTTTCATTTGCAGAAGTTCTACTTGATTTTTTTTAATAATTTGATTTCTTTAGTGAATTTTTCATTCATTTCCTGAATTTTTTTGGTGGTTTCTTTGTGTTGGTTTTCCATTTTCTCTTATATTTCATTGACCTTTCTTATAATCCGTATTTGGAATTCTTTATCTGTCATTTTAATATAGTGATTTTGGTTGGTTTCCATTGCTAGAGAGCTGATGTTCCCTTTTGTGTGTGGCCTTTCACTAGGGTTCTTCATACCTTCAGAATTCTTTTAATGATTCCTTCTCACCTGGAGCAGCTGTTGCTTCTTATTTTTGTATTTTCCTTTGTTTATATAGGGCATTTTCCCCTTGCCTCACTCACATGTTTGTGTTTGTTGTACATCTTGGGCAAGAACTTTCGGCTTTGTTTGTGGGTTCTTTGATGGAGATCTAGGTTCTGGATGGATACCTTGGTTATAGATATCCTTGGTGTGGTGGTTTTCTCAGTTGCTAGTTGTTTGTAGACTGTAGGAATGGTGACCTATGTGAGTGGGCCTCTCTTTGATGAGGGAGGATGGGTGGTCTTTGAAATCCTTTCTCTCTCCTTAGCCCTATGGTCTTCTTAACAGTGTGAGTTGTTTTGGGACCCCAGTTTAATCTCTTAGGCAGTAGGTGGTGCTTGTGCATGAGAATCAACCCCATCCTGCATGATTCAGTCAGTAAATGCTGTAAAAGGTGTATAAATTGACCTCCCTGTCAGTAGGTGGCACTTGCTGGAAGGAACAAGTGCAATGCTGTTTTTGGGTCCTGTGACCAACTCTAGTCCCTCAGAAGAAGCACTCAAATGCCCTAAGAGGTGGGTGGGGCCTTGGAACTTCAGGTGAGGCCTTATTCTCTGCCACAGCAGAGGCAGGTGGGGGAGTGTGACTGGGCAGAGCTGGGTTGGGTGAGCTTGCCCTCAGCCTTCACAAAAGCTTGACAACATATCTGTTTCAGCAGGGGTCAAAAATCTGTTTCCATCTTCTGGGCTAAGCCACCAGGGAGGGGCTGATGTGGCCCCACCCAACCAATTTGCTTAGTGAGGCAGAGCCAGCTGAGATTCATAATCTGGCAGTCTGGAGTGGACCTTGTTCTGCTCCACCTTCCCTGTTCCACGGTTTCCGCCTGGCATCTGCTGGCAGGCAGAAGCACAAATCAGATTCCCTGCCTTGGATCTTGGCCTGAGCTGAGATTGAAGCTATCCTGTGGGGAAGGGGTACCCTGCAAGGATGCTGCAGCTGGGACCCATATGCCTACTCCTCCCTGATCTGCCCATGAGGCCTCCCTGGCCTTCTGAGACTAATTCACAAACCTCCCCTTCTTGCCCGTAAGCAATGCGATTGCGACCTGGGCTATGGAATCTGGCCTGTGAGCCCGGGTCCCCAAAGTTCAATCCCTCCCTGATCATGCCAGGGAGAAGCATGCTGGTCCCCAGTTGCCCACAGGGTGCCACCACCTCAGGGTCTGCTCCACTGTGATGGAGTTGTTGGGTAAGCAGTACCTGGGAGGGCTGGGGGGCAGGGAGCTCATAGTCTGAGGGCCCCTTAGCCCACACTGCAAGACTGAAAGAGGACAGGTCTGAGCCCCACTCTCCATGGAGGCCTCATTGTTACAGTTCAACTCTCTCTCTTGGCAGCTGCAAGTAGGGAAGGGGAAGGGGAGAAAAACAGTCTGAATAGAGGAAAGTTAGCACTTTGGTTGTGTCTGTCCCTTATTCTGGGAGGCTCCCACTCAGAATGTGTAGGCATTGAAGTCACAAAATCACCTGGATTCCACTAGACTCCTCTGGCTCCTGCAGTCTGGGCCAGAGTTGGGAAATGTCTGTGTGGGAGTGAACAAGACAAATATCAAGGATTTGAAGTCCCCTGCAAGGACAAAGGGACATAGTGGGTAGAGGAGCAATATGTGCCCTGCCATTTCAGCTTTGGTCTGTGGAGATGGGCAAGCACTGCAGGGGAGGCTGAGAGCCTGGTGCCCTGTCCACGAGAAACTCCTAGCTCACTGGTGGCAGCAGCCTCTGGGCTCATGTGGGCAGAAAGCCTCTCCAGCAGCATGGGAACCTGCCAACTGTCAGAGATGTGAGGGAGAGAGAAACAAACCACTCCACCTACTCTTCTCACTGGACTCCAAGCCTCTTGGGGGTTGATGTCTACTGATACCATGCCCTTCCTGTTCTGCTCTGCAACTTCTTCCCATGGAGTCTCCTGAAGCTTCTGGCACCTTTCCCTCATATCCACACCCAATCTCTGTTCATTTTTAATCTTTCATCTAAAACTTCTTCTTACTGAGATGCTATGGCAGCTGGTGTCTCTCATCAGCCATCTTGCTCACCTCAGGTTTTTATATAAATAGTATTTTTAACATAAACAAAACCTAGAGTTTAGAGGTTAGCCTTTAAGTAGAAGAGAGGAATTTTTTTACCAAATTTTCAACATTTTTTTTTCCTTTTCTACCACGAAGTATCTATTTCGGTCATTTCAAATAATCATATTATCCTGTCTCAAGAAATTGTTAGTCATTTCATATCTGTTTAGGTATATACTAATATATATTGTTTATGGACTATGAGTTCGTCCCCAGATTCCTGGAGTTTATAAACAATGATTCAGGAACTGTGAGAATAATTACTTTTCCTTTTATCTAAATGCTAATAAAATTCTGTCTTGTTATCATTTAATTTTCTTTTTTTTAAATTGTGTATGGTCACCTGCAGAGGCAGATGGATCTCCATTTCTGTGCCAAGTACACTACAATCTGGGCATACTGTATTCATTCAGAACTATTTCCTAATGGCCAATTATAAACCATGTACTATTCAAGGGAATCACTGATGAATGAAATAAAGAACCCTCTTCCCATAGAACTTACAATCAAGCAACTTTATAAGGAACAAAGAATTTTCTGCATTTTGGTCTTATAAAAAAAAGAAAATCTTCTCCCTTCTCCAAGATATGTTGTGTTATAATTTTTAAATAGATCTTTTGCAATATTTTCCTGTGTAATTGAAGAAAAAAAAAACCCTCATTTTTATCAATAGGCTGCCTCTCATTTTAAAACAGGTCCCAGTTGCACTTTTTAATCTACCTTTTTATATTTCCCATGATAGTTTTAAGCATATGTTAATTACCCTCTAGATATTTCTTTAGGATTTCATCCTTGTATAATAGGAAAAAAGAGTGAATTCTCAGATTGAGAGGACTGTCAACACTTGAACAAATAGGCAGATAATGTGATAGAGACTGGAATTTCTATGTAGAGGACAGACATCTGCTTTTATATATTTGGTGTTTTGCATAATTTATCCATTCAATCTTTACAACAACTTTATGAGAAAAGTATATTACTATTTCTGTTTTACAAGTAAGAAAGTAGGTTCTGAGAAATTGAGTATTCTGACCCCATTTTTGCTGCTAGTAACTGGTAGAAATAGGTTTGGCTTTAGTTCTTGCTTATATTAGATGCATTTCCAGTATGTTTAATTACCTTCTGTGGTGATTTATATAGCAGAGTCTTGTGTCTCTCCACCCTTCTTCTCTGTCTTCTTTCTTTTGCACATTCAAATATGTCATGAGTTGTTTTTATTCTATCAGTTGACCATATTTTAGACTGACTTAATGCTCATTTTAATTGAATTGAATTAATCCAATGTTAGCAACCAATTCCCAAAAACATGCTTGATGTCCATTTTAGTGAATATTTTTAACAGTACCACACATGCTTTCTTATTGTCCAGACTGACATTGCAACATATTCCTCTCAGCTGCTATCAAAGAGTAGCTTTTACTTGCTTAAGTCTTCCTATGTTTTTCTAGGTTGCTCTCTTGTGAGAATTGCTAACAAACAGTAAAGTGGTCAAATATTAGGCAGTAAACATGAAAAGGAGGAACAAGGGACCCAGAGAATCCACAAACAAATTGATTGGCTCATGGATACTCTAGAGTTGTGTATCTTGTATTTTTCCAGCACTTTGACTATTATTTGCATAATTCTTCTGAGATGAATAAAGAATCAGTTTTCATTTCTGCAATCTTGAGCCATTACTAACCTGCTTTTTTATTTACCCCAATTTTTATTGTGCAGAGATCAAAATATTTATAAATGGCTCTGGTATAATTGTTTATTCCTTGAGCATTTTGTTTCTGATTTTCCAAAGTATTTTACTTTTGCATGTTCTAGTTAATGGTCTTTACCTGAGGTGATATTTGATTCATTCAAGAGCTTTTTCCACAATTTTGGGGTAGGTTTATTTGGTTGGTTGTTTAACATAGGGGCTGATTTTTCCCTAAGTTAACATGAATAATAATGACTCCTATCACTATCACTGTATTTAAGATTTTAAAAGAGGATTACATTCCAGAATGCTCTTTCTTCTTATATATAGTTATATATTTCTGAGTGTTTTATTGAGTGCTGATTATTGCTCTTGGCAGATGGGATACATCAATGAACAAAAGAGGATAAGAGACTTTGCCTGCCCTCCTGAAACTTACATCCTAGTGTGTAGAGACAGCTTGTAAATGATTAACACAATAAACAACTAAATTAAAAATGTATAAGAAGGTGAAAAATAAAGAGAGGATATATAGAAGATCGAGAGTACTGGTGTGGAAAATGAAGATAATTTAAAATAAGATGGTCAAGTAGTCTCATTTGAACAAAAACCTAAAGAATGTGAGCTGGGTATCTGGAAAAAGAGTAAAGCAAAGATTTATAGGGCAAAAGCATTAAGGTGGGAGTCTGCCTTGCATATTTAAGGAAGAATTAAGAGTATAAGAATATTTGGAAAGGAGGGAAAGGGAGAGAGACAATGAGATTCAGAAAGATCTGACTTCATTTTTTAAAAATCACTCAGCTGGATTTATCGCAAGTAGGTTGTAGGAGAGTATGGAGCAATGAGGAGAGCAGTAGGAAGCTGCTGTAGTCCAAACAACACCTGAGCATGGTCAGGGCTCAGAGCAGGGTAGTCACAACGGACATGGACTATTCTCTGTATATTTTGAAGAGCATATTTCTTGATGAATTTGTTATTATGTTAAAAAAAGGAGTCAAAGAAGATTCCTAGACTTTTGGTCTAAATACCTAGAAGAATAGATTTGCTATAAATTAACATGAAAAGGAGGAATGTAGAAGGTTTGGAGGAGAAGCAGAGTGGAGAGATGATAAGTTTAGTATCAGACATGTTAAATTTGAGGCCATCCTTAGACATCTGAGTGTAGACATCAAGGAGCCAGTTTCCAGACCAATACCTTTAATTAATTTTATGAGAGAGGTCTAGGTGGAGATATAAATTTAGAAGTCACTTTGACAAGAAGTGAATATTTAAAGTCATGCGGTTGAGTGAGAATAAAAAGAAGTGCATAAAAATAGAGAAACAAAAAAGACATCAAGGATTAATCCATGGGGCCATTTCAACATTATGAAGTTTGAGAGAAGAGAAGGAAATGCAATGGTGACTGAAAAAGAGTTAACCAAGTTTTTTTGTTGCCTATAACTTAAGTAAAGAAAATGCCTCCAAGTAGACATAATGATCAATTCTTTTGTGAGGTGGTGTGGGTTTTACATATTGGAGTGGGTCTAAGGAAGAATGGGAGAAGATTTGGAGTTGCTTAGCATAAATAATTGAAATAATTATTTCAAGGAGCTTTCCTCTTTTAAAAGAGAGCAGAAAAATATGGGGGAGTGAGGACAATAGAGGTTGATTTTGTTACTGTGGGTTAAGATGAAAAAAATATTTGCATATAGTAAGAAGGGAACAATTTAAAATGTAGCTGCAAAATGGTAGAATTGCTGGAACAATATCCTTGAATAGATGAGAAAGATGGGATTTAGTACAAAACTGGAAGTTTTGTATTAAAAATAGCATGGGTAGATAATTTAAATTAACATGTAATGATGCTGAGTACCTGAGGGTGAGTACCTGGGTTGATGTGGTAGTGGGGTTCTGTTCTCATCTGACTGTCTCTGTTTTAATTGTTTGATGTGTAATATTAAGGGAAATCGAGATAGAATTAACATTGGTGAGCTCTTGCTTTGATACAGGCATTGGCCTTATTAATTTATTTGATATCACAATCCTCTGAGATTTTTATCCTGATGTTACAGATATAGAAATGGAGGACCAAAGAGGTTAAAATATCTTGCCCAAATATTCATAATTTGTTGGTGGCCAACAAACTATTTCCTTTGAGGGGACTGTTTTAGAATGGAAGAAGTAAAACAAAACAATAAAACAGCAACAGTAACAATCCTGTTTATATGAGATTCCACATCAAATTGGTAATGAAATTGGTGGCCAATTGCTAGTAGAAAAATCACTACACACTGAAATAATTCTAGTGTGTGGTACGTTTGGAGTTTGAAGATGAATGGGAAACTAGATTGAACATTTGGCTTCATATTTGAATTAGTAGCCGTCAACAGATAGAGTTAAATCTTCTCAAAGCTAAACAGCTTAACTTGGAACTCTGAAATGAAGTAGATCTAAAGGATTGTAAAGTTTTAAAAGAGTAACATCAATAGTTCCATTGTTTACTGACAGGCAGAGAGAGTCTCCTGAAGCTGATGATTAAAAGACCATTACAGCTGTCCAGTTCAATTTTTCTGGAGAATAAATACTTTTTTTCTTATAGAAACTGAGGTTGAAGTTGAAAACATTTAAGACTTATGCCACTCGCAAAAAGAGTTATGTTACAAAATAAATTCTTTGTAGAAGCTGCTATTTTTTGCCATTCAATATAATATCTTTTCCTTATGTATTGTTTTCACATCTAGAACATTCTATGAGCTTAATGAAGGAATAAGCTCAATGAAGGAATGAGGATGGAATCTTTCCTTTAATTGACTTCTATATTACTTACTATTATGGATTTTGTTGATAATATCCTGGTCTCATTATTTCACCTTTGAATACTCTTCTCCTTCTTCCTAATCCCCATAGCTGTACTTGCTATAGTTTAGGACATGACCAAATGAAAAAATCACATCAGTATATAAATTTCCTAGTAACAGTTATACAAGCTCATTCTGGGTTTGATAATTTTAAACTCTGGGCTAGAAGTGGAGGCATAATTTCTAATCATAAATCTTCAAATAGCCCTTTATAAGTGGACAACGTATTTTATGTAGCACTTTCTGTATAAGTTGCCTAGGGCTGCAGTACCAAATTACCACAAACTGTGTGGTTAAAAACAACAGAGATTCATTCTCTCAAAGTCTAGAGATGAGATGTTTAAAATCCAGGAGTCGGCAGGATTGGTTCCTCTGGAGGTTCTGAGGGAGCATCTTCCTTCCTCTTTCTAGCTTCTGGTGGTTGCCAACAGTCCTTGGTGCTCCTTGGCTTGCAGTTGCATCACTCCAGTCTCTACCTCTGTTGTCACATGACTTTCTTCTCTGTGTGGATCCCTGTGTCTCTGTGCCTTCCTGTGGTCTTCTTATGTAGATGCCAGTCATTAGATTTAGGGCCCACCCCAATACAGTATGACCTCATCTTCATTACATTTGCAAAAACCTATTTCCAAATAGGGTCATCGTATTAGTTTGCTGGGTTGCTGTAACAAAATACCACAGATTGCTTGGCTTAAACAACAGAAATTTTTTGTTTTACAGTTCTAGAGACTACAAGTCTGAAATCAAGGTGTGGGCAGGGTTGCTTCTTTCTGAGGGCTGTGAGAAAGAATCTGTTCTAGGTCTCTCTCCTTGGCTTACAGATGGCCATTTTCTCCCTGTGTCTCTTCACATGACTTCCTTCCTGTGTGTGTGTCTGTGTTCAAAGGATCTCTTTTTTATAAAGACATCAGTTATAGTGGATTGGGGCCCAACCTAATGACCTCATCTTAGCTGATTATGTCTGTTACAACACCATTTCCAAATAAAGTCACAGTCTCAGGTACTCAGATGACGACTTTAACATGTGAATTTGAGGGAGACACAATTTAGCCCATAAAAGTGACATTCTGAGTTTCCCGATCAACATAAATTTGTGAGGGATACTGAGGACACTTCCATTTTTTTCAAACTGAATCTCCAGAATGATCTCAAAATGGTGATATCACTATGCCTATTTTATAGGTTGAAAAAAGCATTACTTATTGGGGTTAAATAACTTGCCCAAGATCACATAATTGTTAGGAATGCTGAGTCTCCTGTTCAAATGAAAACTCAAATTTCATGTGCTATCTGCCTTCACCACGATGGCTCCTCCTACAAATATGGATTCTGCTTGCTCTTTTAAGAAGTTTCTTTAATTTGTTTTTCAGTCTTTTCCTATCAAAGAGGGTACTATGCATTAGTCCATATGCTTTTAAATTTCCCAGTGTTTGACTTTGTGTCAACAAAAATGATTCATTTTTAAAATATATTTCTTAAATTTAAGCATTTTATCCTGATGGTAGCTTACATGCAAACACGATTTTAGTTAAAATTAAGATTCTACCAATTTAAAACTGTAGTAGCATTGTTTTTAAGTTCTGTTTTGTCATATTTAGGTAATTGAACAAAGTTCTTTTTTAAGACTAATTTTTAATTTAGGACCTAATTCTTTGTTTACTATAATCCTATTCATCTGGTATCAATGTAATGAAAACATTAGAGAAATTTAATAATAGGCCATAATTTTTATTAAATAATTTAAAATGTTCCAAAAATCAAATTTAAGCAGTGAAAAAAAGAAATCTTAATTAAAGACTCTGAGGTTATTACAACCTTAATTATAATTTTGAAAAGTGAAAAAAAAATCTGATTCATCAACTGTGGTCTTAATTTTCTGTTCCTCACTCCAGGATTGAAAGAAGAGGTCTTCACTCTTTTCTTCTTCTCCTTCTCCTTCTTCTTCTTCTTTTTTTTTTTTAGGCAAAGATCTTTGGAGTAGTTATGCCAAAATTAGGATATATTAACTCTTAGTCTTACAATAACGATACAAAACACCTTCTCTTTCTTCTTTTTCTCTTACAAAAGAGCTCTCATTCTCTCTTCTCCAAAAGCTTTGAGATTCCTCTTATAGAATCTTCTTTCCCGGTTTCTTTAACTGGAACGTGAAAGGCAGAGGAGATGGGGCAGGGGAGTAAGTGTGAACCGTGCAGAATGGCACCAGGACAAATGATATAATCCTGTCAAGCAGCCATAAACATAGCTGCTCCCAGGAAAGGAAGAGGGAGCCCTGGAGAAAATGATTAGAAACATATATGTGCTTTGTCATTTGGGCTTCTAGGTCCCCTTCTATGTCCCACGGGAGACCTCTGGAACGAGGAATGCCTATAGCTTGCTCTAACTCTCCATCCCTGCTAAGTTCCCACTCACCATCTTCCTCAGCTCACGGTCTTTCCTGGCAATGATCAGGCCAGGCCTCCATTTGCAGCTCTAAGCTCTCATCAAAAAGAATTGACATGTTGTCTGGTACCATAATTTACAAGCCAGGTAGACCTTGAGGTTTCTGGGCTACTCTAAGCTAGGCTGTCCAGTAGCCCTTCAGTGGTTCTCTTTACCTACCCAACGTCCCCCAGCACAAACACCCCAGACACTGCCACGGCCTTACATCCCTTACACACTCCCTTCTTCCTTCCTTCCTTCCTTCCTTCCTTCCTTCCTTCCTTCCTTCCTTCCTTCCTTCCTTCCTTCCTTCCTTCCTTCCTTCCTTCCTTCCTTCCTCTCTCTCTCTCTTTCTTCTTTCTTTCTTGGCAAAGGGGATTCTGTTGCTTTAAAAAAATTGGAAATGATTTATTTAGGGAATTACCTTCATTTCAATGAAAACTGAAATACTCATAAATTTGGATTCTAAGGAGAAAATTGTTTTCTCAAATGACTACCTAAAATATTTTGTATTCCAACTGATTCTGAAAGACCAGGGAGGAGATTTTTTTTTTTTCTCTTGATTTTATTTAATGAAGCCCTTTGGCTACCTCTGCTGTTTAGCAAAGGTTATTCTGAGGGGGAAGAAAGAAAATATAAAGTCTTGTAGAATGTTTGCTGGGGCTTCAGACTATCATTAGGTACAAATTTTGACTATTACAAGTAGTGCTTTTCCTTCTTATTTTATTTTTATTTTAGTAATATTCATTTTGGTGTTGATGTTGCTCTGCTTGGTTTTGTGTTTTGTGTCCTGAAGGCACTGCCTCAGATTTCCCAGGGACTGTGCCCCATCCGGGAAACACATTCTTTGCCTTCCTAGAGCTTGGATTGTAATGACAGCCTTCCAACAAGAAACAGGACATTTTAGTTGATGTCCATGTCAATATTATTAAGTAAATGTGAGCTTTATATGTATGAAAATCTCAAAATGAAATGAGGAAATAGCTGCTTCTGTAAAAAAAAAAAAGTAATGATGCTGATTTTTGGCACCATGGTTCCCTGTAATAAAACATTTAATTAAATCTTTAAATGTGTATAGAGCACAAAATATGCACATCAGAATAAAATACATCAGGCATAACCAAAACTATAATTACATCAGCCCTGTTGCCTGAGCCCACCTTAGTTGCTCTGTGAAGAGGCAATGGTTTAAAATTTTCGATCCATCTGTTAAAAAAAAAAAAAAAGCCTATACTGTACCTATACAAATCTCTTTAAAGCTTAGGAATGCTTTAGATACTGATACAACAGCTGCTGGATTACAGGCTGCTGTTTCCCTAGCTAAATTAGCAGCTGCTGCTCTGGGACGCTTTTCTCATTTGTGTTGAATGTCTGCTCCGTGCAGAGCCTTAGGCTACACCCTGGAGACACTGAGATTAAAAGAGCATTAAAGAACTGCCCTCAAAGATCTCACTATCTGGTGGGTGAAGCAGATACAAATAGAGAAAATAACAGTGCAGTAAGCACCCTGAGCAAGGGAAGCAAGGGGCATTAAGGGAACACGTAGGAAAGGTATCTGTGGTTTAGAGATATTTTAGATAGAAAGTTACCCTGACATGAGCACTCAGATGAATACTATGGTCTCTCCATGCCTTCAAAGGCTAGCGTAGTCTGTGAGACCATATTACTGAATTACTCCAGATTAAATTTTTTTGAGTGCTTACTTAGAATATTTACTTGCTTGTGTGTGTGTGTGTTTGCATGTGTGTGTTTAAGTCTCCTCTTTTTTTTTTTTTTTTGCCTAGGGAGCAGTTATTTCTTCTTAGTAATCTCACTTTGCCAGGCTTTAGAAACACTACCCGTTCACTTCTGAGGTGCTGAATCTGATCTGCCATAGGTTGGAAAACTGAGCACCGACGCTTTAAAAGAAACAAAAATCTTGTTTGTGACATAAAACAAATAGGCTTGAAATGACAGTCTCCACTATGAGTAACCCATCACTATTTAAGTATATAGATTTTGTTCGAAAGTAATTTTTTTGGTTTTATGTTCTAAATAGCTGAGGCTGTTGAAGGAGTAGCCTTCAAACAAGTGAGGTGTTTACTAATTGGGACGCTATAGGTGCCATCTTCCTCTCGTGAGGTGCGATCTCTCAGGGGTGTAGACAGACACAGGCGTTGCTTACCCCTGATGCTCCGGACACCTGCTATCCTTTCTCCTTGACGCACCCCTTGCCTCCTGATCGCTCCCCTCATCCTAATCTATAGCCTCCATCATTTCTTGCCTCGACCACTGTACTAGCCTCATAGCAGGTCTTCCTATTTCCGTTCCTGCTCCTGAAATCTGTTCTACATACAGCAGCCAGTGTGGTTTCTACTTGAAAGTCTGAAATCAGATTATATCATCCCTTTCTTAATTTCCTTAAGGATTCCCTGTTGCCTTTCAAATAAATGTAGAACTCCTGACTATGGCCTACAAGACCCTACATGATGACTTATTTCCACCTTTGCAATCTCCTTTCGTATATTTTTCTCCTTTCTTTCTATATTCTAGCCTTGCTGATCTCATTCTGTTACTGGAATAACCAACTTCTAGCTTACCTCAGGACCTTTGTACATGCTGTTCCAGCTACCTTTAATGCACAATGTCCACCTCTTTTCATGTCTTTCATAATTCAAGTCTTGGCAAAGAGCCACCTTGTCAAAGCGCCACCTTGTCAAAGCAGTCTCTGCTGACCACTCCATTAAGGTAATGTCATCTTTTCCCTCCAGTTATTCCTTTATATCTATCTCCTTGGTTATTTTCATCATCACATTTTTATCTCCATATGACATTATCTTGTTCATTTATGTGCTTAGGTATTTGTTCTCTGACTGCCCCAGAAGAGCATTTCTCTTGTTCACTGCTATATTCTCAGCACTCACAAGGGATTCAATAAATAGTCATTGAAAATATAAATGGTCTTAAGAAACAATGCAATTTGTTAGAGAAAGCCTTCATCTCCCACCATCAGTATTTATTTGAGTAATGCTGTATCTGCTATCATTCCTCATCAGACATAGTAAGTTCTGTTCCTTTCTGCTATGCAGTCACTATTTGCTTATGGCACAGTGCTCCTCAATGAAGAAAATTTCAAAGCCAACTTCAGAGTCCTTAACTAAGAAATAACTGTGTTCAGTGGCTCAGTGTCTGACAGATATAACCTGGACTGTGTCGCAGGGGCCCACGAGGCCAAGTGACTGCCAACAGCTGAGGCTCTTGGCTCTCTGCCTGTGTACGTTACTGCCAGGCTTATTGCCTCTGCGCTGAATTTATATTTTAATGCAGGACGCCAACAATGCATTTGTGTAATAGAAACACTGAGAATGATTTTTCTTTTCCAGGCCAGAAGCTTCATTTTCTCTTCCCACCTTCTATTTTAATTATCTTTTCCCCTTACCCAACACCAATTTCCCTCCCTTGACAAATATATCTTCTTTTCTAATTATTTTCTCCCCCCTATTCTACCATTTACCTCTGTAATAGGACTTCCTGATGGTATTTTCTCTAAGGCATTTTATTTAAGGTTATGGAAGAGGAATATCATGAGTACTAGATGATCTAAGAAGAGGTCTAATTGGACTTATTTCAGGGGTTTTCTATGTAGCATGAAATAGCTCCTCCAATGGCCTGTGCTGGGGGTCTCATTCCTTATGATCTGGCCTTCTGTTGGTTCATATCACCATTAACACATACACGCATTCAGTGTTATTTTGCTCTTTTTTCTTTTATTAGGTATTAGCAACTACAAATTTTGACAGGAAAAGCTAGAAATCACTTTATAAAATGAAGCATACCAGAAAGTAAGATTTTATTGAGTGTGTAGCACCTTAGGCAGAGTTTTTAGACCATGGTTGGTGCCCAATAAATGGTTGACAAATGAAGGAGCATTTTAAGCACGGCAGATAATGGGCAGCTTAGATCACAGAGGTGAGGGCAGCGTCTGGGGAGGCCAGACGCTTTTCTAGTGGGTAGCGGAGGCTGAATGCTGGACAGCTGGGGCGGGAGAGGCATAGTAAGAGCTTAATCTGGGAGAGAGAGATAAATTTGGCAGTGAAATACACTAGAGCTGTGTCCCAGAACACATTGCAGAGCTGGTAGAGAAGAGGGTGATAAGTTCCTGGCATGGCTGACTTCATGGACTGGCAGTCTGGCAGTCAGACTGATACCTGAGCTCAGAATGGCCCTGCACTTGGTTAAATAGTCTATTGTTACAATCTTGAAATTCATCATAATTTTTGAACAAGGGGTCCTGCATTTTCATTTTGCACTGGGCCCCATAAATTATGTAGCCAATCCTGCTTCCTGGTTTTGCTGGTGTTTTCTACATCTACATACTTATAGGTGCTCATAAAATTCTGAAAGATAGTAGGATAGAAACTCTCTACTAAAACACTGTGCATGTTGGATAGTTAGATTAAAACTTTTTTCGCAACTAAAACACTGTGACCTTTGACCATTTGTGTTTATACCTTTACAGTTCCCTTCACATCTAAGGGGAACAATGAAAAAGGCATATGTTGTAACCTGGGGAAATAAAAAGTCTTTTATTTTCTTGTTCTTGTTTTAATATGTTTTTTCATTCTGCAATCAAAGTTATTGTACATCTAATAAGTCTTAGGGACTGTGCTAGACCCTGAGGATAAAAACAGCCAGATATGGTGCATAAGGGACAATCAAGCAAGGGATGATAAAAATAATTATTATAACAGCTACTACTTGTGCATTGCCTACCACCAGCCAGGCATTGTTTTATAAACTTACTTAATCCTTGCAATAAGCCTATCAAATAATTACTATTTGTATTTCCACTTTACTGAGAATAATGTGAGGCACAATTTACATAAACTGCACAAAGTTCCATAGCTAGAAAGTGGCAGAGCAAGAATTCAAAGCCAAGCAGTCTGGCTCCACTGACTGTGCCCTTAGCCACTAGGTGTAACAGACGTTAGAGGTGCTATGAGGGAAATAAGTAAAGTTTACCGGTGGTAGGATGCTGCCCAAAGGAGAGAATGACCAGTTCTGTCTTGGATAGGAGCTGATGAGACAAAGTTTTATCACAGGAAGCATGCTTGAAATCGATTGTAAGGCAAGAAGTGGTCCCTCCACTGAGGGAGGGGATGCCTAAGAATGACGGGGAGAGGGATAGGTAGCAAACAGTGTGTGATCAGAGAATCCAGGGACAGGATGAGCCATCTTTGTGTGTGAGGAGCTGAGACTTTTTCTCTAGGTGATAGCAAGTCACTGAAGATAGCAAGTCATTTAAGTAAAGGCTTGGCACGATCCGATCACTGTAGACTATTCTCTCTGATAATAGTATAAATGACGGAATTGCAGGATGATAAACCACTGTAGGGACTAATCAGAAGTTTTCTACAATGATGTATGCCAGTGACAGTGAGGGCCTTAGCACGGCAATAGCTGTGGAGTGTGAAAGAGGACGTGAAGGGTAAAAGGTGTCTATGGGCAGCTTGTTAGTGTTTGAAGATTGATGGGTTGCTGGGGAGGGCTGAGGAAAGGATGGAGCCTAGGATAACTCTAGGGTGTCTCACTGCCCAGTACCTTCCTTCTTGACCAGTTGCCCTTCCTTCCTATAATCAGCATTTTCTAACATGGCTTCTTCACCAGCACTCAAGATGGAAGGATAGGACAGAGAGTAAGGTAGAATAATAAAATATTAAGTTGGGAAAAAGGGAAAGTGCCAAAGGCAGAGGAGAAATGGGGAAAAGACTCCAGAAAACAGAAGGGCAGGATAAACTAATAAACAAATTTTTAATCTCCCATATGCCAGATATAAAGCAAATTCTTAAAAATAATAACACCTATGTAAATTTATTTTACTGAGTCATCTTTTAAAAATAGAACTTGGGAGAGAGATAACTATGTCAGAACAACCCAAAGACAGATAACAGGGAAGTGGGGCAGTGAGACAGAGTCATAACTCTGTAACCTACCTGTAATTAGGGCAAGCTTGGAAATGAGAAGAAAGATATGCATAGACAGAAAAATACAAACTGTCAACTGTAAAGGCAAAATAATTTTGTTAAATGTAAATTGGTAAAAAGAACAGACAGGGCCGGGCGCGGTGGCTCACGCCTGTAATCCTAGCACTCTGGGAGGCCGAGGCGGGTGGATGGCTCAAGGTCAGGAGTTTGAAACCAGCCTGAGCAAGAGTGAGACCCCGTCTCTACTATAAATAGAAAGAAATTAATTGGACAACTAAAAATATATAGAAAAAATTAGCCGGCCATGGTGGCGTATGCCTTTAGTCCCAGCTACTCGGGAGGCTGAGGCAGAGGATTGCTTGAGCCTAGGAGTTTGAGGTTGCTGTGAGCTAGGCTGACGCCACGGCACTCACTCTAGCCTGGGCAGCAGAGTGAGACTCTGTCTCAAAAAAAAAAAAAAAAAAAAAAGAACAGACAGGTTCATAATCTATGTAGATTTGTACTAATGACCAGACAAATGAAAATAATTTTTCAGAACACTAGTAAGTCAGAAAATACATATTGATCAAATTCAACATGTATTTTCTGAGCATGTACTGTGTGACAGGCTTCATGCTAGTTGCCGAACTACAAATCAAGTCTTTACAAATTAGTGACACACAGATGTGCAAGTTCTGCACTCTAATACAAAGAAAATTACAAATAATCAAATATGTATACTACAAGACTAGAGAGGTCATTAAGGGGAAAGACACATTATAGCTCTTCATAAGAAAGCAAGAACTCATCAGGTTGGGGGTGAATAAGAAAGGTTTCTTAAAAGGGCTATGTTTTGGATAAACCTTAAAGGATGGGTGGGTAGACTTTCCCCAGGAAGAGATACAGGGCCTTTGTCCAGAAAGGGGAAAGGATTTGCCCTTGGTAAAGTCTGCAGACAGTAAGTGTCCAGTTGCTTAGAGCACAGAAAATATTGAATTTTGATTAAATATTGGTTTTAATAAAATATTAAAAGGCCTACAAGACCAAAATGAGGGGTTTTATTATGGACAAGTATGAATTAATGATTTGGGGGCAAATGGTTATGATAATAAGAATTGTAGTGAGCAAGGAATGGGAAGGGTGAAGAATTAATTATAGGAAAGGAGACTCGAAAAAGAGGAAATGGCACTGTAGCTTACATGAAAAGGGACTGACAATGGAAATGAAAAAATGATAGATTTGAGAGACATTTCAAAGCAGAAATTAGCAGAATTGCAAAGTGACTGCATAGGGGGGTAGATGGTGAGCAAGAAGGCATTGGCATGGTTGACAACAGATTGGAGCTGGAATGGCTGGGAAGAAAGTGATGTTGTTAATAAATCACATTTCCAAATCTACTCCAGAGATAGATGAGCTTGTGAAATTTATAGCAAGAATTGATCATATGAATGAATTTATCATTCTTTTTTTATTCTTATCAGTATGAAGATATAAAAAAAACTGTTTATGCCATCGTAGTATGTTCAAATAAATTATTAACCTCATCAATGCAAATAAATGCACTGAAAAATTCTATTTTCTTTTTTTTTATTAAAGAGGGAAAAATAGATGATGCATCTTCCACATTAAAATTTTTCTATTACTGTCATTTCTGAGCTGTGTATAGCACTAGATTTCCAAAAGAGAAATGAATAGGGTACATAATACTCTACTCAAAAAGAAAAAGAAAAAAAAGGCTACCCACTGCCACAGGCTGCGTGAATGTAATTCTCTATGACACGCCAAGATTGAGGAACATATACAAGGCCAATTACACAGACTCAACCTGTTTTTCCAGCTATTTAACTGTTCCCATCAAGTGCTGTGTTATTTGCATGGAAGTGGAATGGACCCAAAGAATTTGAAAGCAGTGAAACCACATGTCTTACTGTGAGAAGTACAGATGGAACTGGTGAGGCTTTTTCCTGAGACTCAGACACATAGATCGTTCAAATCACATAAACCTCAGAGAAAGACTGAGAATACAGAATGTAGGACATGAAGCAGAAAATTATCTAAAGCAATGATAGAGACATCTGGAAAGAAAAGAACATGATAGAATGCCTAAATTGCTTTTTGATGCTGACCTGCTGGAAGGAAAAAGGGAGGGAAAAAATAAAACTCAC
Organism: Lepilemur ruficaudatus; assembly: GCA_963574885.1. Classification (NCBI taxonomy): domain Eukaryota; kingdom Metazoa; phylum Chordata; class Mammalia; order Primates; family Lepilemuridae; genus Lepilemur; species Lepilemur ruficaudatus. The sequence goes on from CAUYRT010022856.1 coordinate 98,950, forward strand.
TTTGAGAGTCTAGGAAAATGAATACGAGTTTACATTTGTCAGGTGATCATGCTGATGCTGGGACTGCATCAGAAAAGTGGTTGCATTTCACCTTGTGTAGTCTAATGGGGCAGATATCACACCCGTGGCATTTAGCATTGTTGAGAAGTATCTCTGAAACACAAATTGTGAAAATAAATCAACAGTTTTCACAATACGATGCAAGTAGAATAATTACATATTATTTTGGCATTTCTGAAAACTAAAAAAGAGAATAAAATTACTAACTGACCCGATTAGTAAACACAACAAGTTGCCGTATTCCCTGCCCAATAACAGATGCAGGCCTTAGGGAAGCTGCATAGGACCTTCCAGATCGCTGAACAAATGACTACTTTAGTGCACTAATTATGCTGAAAGAGTTAACGGGGTTTCTAAATGTGTTCCATATCCCAAGGGAGTGTTGAGTCCCAGGGAATCTCAGCCGAAGGAAAAACTGGGCTACTACTATTCCAGGAAAAAAAAAAAGCCAGCATCCTTCTGTCCCATCACCATTCTACAGCAACATATGGCATTTACACCTCTCTGTCCACATTGCATGCCATGTCCATGTTGGCGACCTGCCTCTAAGGTGGCCCCCACATAAACCTCAGTGAAGGTTAACCTTAATAAAGTTTAAGTCATTCTTGGGTACTCTGTCCATAAAGCCTTTGGCATGCAAGTCAGCAATACTGGTTGGAGACTGGCAGCAGTGGAGCCTACTGACTGTCCTCAAGGAGCTCAGTCTCATGGGAAAGGAAGTTTGAACAGGCACATAGATAATGTAAATATAAGGCACTGTGAATTATCACATGAAAGAAGAAAAAACAGATCCCTGGAAGATTACAATGGAGGAGGGATGATATATAATTGTAAACGTGTTTGGATGAAGTAGGATCATCCAATCAAAAAACTGTAGGACTTAAAATGATCTTGAATAATATAGACTTTGACAGGTGAATATAGAAGGAGAGAATGTGTGCCAACAACAGAGACTAGAAGGAGCAAAGGGAAGCATGGAGGCGGGAAAGAGCAGGGCTGTGACCATCAGGTGGCTGAGGCTGGGCTGGGGAACGGGTAATGAGTAGCAGGAAGGAAAGATTGATTGGGATATATTATGAAGGGCTCTGAATGCCAGTGTGAGGATTTTACATTTAGTTTAGTAGGCAAAGGGGAGATACCAGATGTTTGTGCATAAGACAGTGACATGATTAAAACTGTTTTAGGAAGATTAATTTGGCAGTGTCTTTCATCAGATTGATGTTGTAAGAGTTTCAGGCTTTGAAAAAAATGGTAGGCTTTTGCAGCTGTGTCATCTGACAAGAAGTTGATCAGTAATTTAAAAAAAAAACTTATAAATATTTAAATTTTATTGCAATCCCATTGTTATTTATTTAAAAGGCTCCAAAGGGTTGGCAATAAAGATCATTATTAGCTTTTATTCTTTTTTTCAGAGAAAAATAGGTATGCTGGAAGGACCTGACTTGCATACAGTTCAGAGGTTGTTCTCTGGGAACGGGGCAGGACCCGCTGGCTCTCTGACAGTGGATCTAGATCTGTGGCTCCCTGCTCTGGCTCTGTCATTGTGTTGTGTATTTGAACAAGTCATTTTACCTCTTGGGGCCTCCGTTTTCACTTGTGTGAAATGAGAGTTTGGGTTATATGACCTGTAGAGTTATTACCAAATTTCACATTTTCAAGTTCTTTACAAGAACAAAAGAAATTGCAATATATAACAGGTTTAATGTTTGTCTGCATTTTCTTCTGCCTATTTCACTGACTTGCCAAGAAGTCTAGTGAGGAGGATGAGTTTGAAGCTTTCACTTCATGCATGGATTTAATGTAGCATGAGCTTGTTTCATTTGTTGCAACAGTTTAAATGCCATCTTTAATGTTTTCTTGTCATGCTACTGTTGCTGTTTTCCCCGGTTTCCAAGAAGCTAAACTTACACAGATGCCTGCTCCCACGTCCTCCGTCCTACAATGAATTAAGGGTGCATTAAAGAGACGTTTTCTTCTTTATATTTAAGAAGACTTGGATTACCAATTTAAATAAATTAGCCATGGTGTAATATTGCTATATCTTAGTTTTATTTGTCAGAGAATAATTTAAATCAGTCAGCTATATTGTGTAGTGGTTTAAAAAACAGGAATACAAAACAGTTACCACATACAGTAAGAACAAGCAGGAATCATTTCAACTCATTTACTAAATTCTAACCGAATGTAGAGAGTATTAGGCAACCAGTGATAGTATGCCACAGACTAATTTATAGCTAACTGTTCATTTGACATTTTTTAAAATAGGAAGATGATATGGTTCATAATTATTTTTTACATTTAATTCATTCTCTTTTTACTTATATTTTTTTCATGGGGGCTTCCAGGTAGTTTATAAAAGCTTGTGAGGCTGGTGACAGTCTTCTTGAACTTTACATTAATTGTCAACAATTTCATCCATGTCAATTTGGTCAGACAGATATGAAGAAAGGGCGAGTAAAATACTTTTAATTCTACCCACTTGCCATTTCCCTAATCGTAATTAGGGAGTCATCAACTATTTCTGGATTTACTGTACTGTGTTTAAATAGTATATAGCAGACAGAGTTTCAGTCTTCAAGGAAATTGGGGTACTACTGATAGATGTACCACTCTTCTTTAATTTTGCAAAAAAAAAAATGGGCAGATGAACTATAATGGTGAAGAAGTAAGGAAAAGCAATTTTATAATTTAGGAAAATTTCTTTGATATGAATTTTAGATATAAAATGTGTTTTGATATGTATTTTGTAATTGTAAATATTGCAGAATATTCCCTCCTCCTCCACCCCTCTAAGACATATACCACCACAACCACCACCCTAGTACTTCGGCTTAGATTGCAGTTGAATAAACAAATTTGGGTTTACTAACTGATTTTAATAAATTTGGTTAAATGGTGATATGTGTACATTTACTCACGTTTCTGCATCTTTTCACAAGTAATTTCTAAATGAGTGTGGTACTGTTGGAAAAGTTTCAGACTTTCCCTTCTGTCTTTGAGCAGGCAGAAAATGCGTGTTTGTTTCAAGCTACAAATCATTAACTGTTTATTAAATACCTATTATGCACTATTAATGGATTAAACAATAAATTTATTCGTTAGTTACTGATGAAACATTAAGATAAATTATTAACTAATGAAATAATGAGGGTAAGGAATATTCATTCAACTTGCGTGACCTATTCACTTGAATCTGCTAGAAAAATCTTGGAATGTTTAATGTAGATACAAATCAATTGATTTTTATCATACTTCTAGTTTGAAGAGCTCAGTACAAAATCGAAATAAACTTACTGTTAGAGCCGTGCACTTTGTTATACTGTAAAGGATGATAGAAACATCTTTGAAATTTAGTATATTTAATTTTTCTTGTAACTAGAAACAGATTTGGTGATTAAACTTTTATTAGCAACTACATCACAATACATTCAAATGTATAATGTTCCTTCTCTGTTTATAATCTGTAGATTAGAACTATTCAACAGAGCTTTCAGTGGTCGTAGATATGCTCTATGTCTGCTGTGACTGTCAAGCACTTGAAACATGGCTGATGTGACCGAGAAACTACTTCTATTTAACTTTTATTAATATAAATTAAAATTAAAAGAGCTACCTGTGATTAATTGCAACCATTTTGAGCAGTGGAGCTGGAGGTGGTTATTGGTATCACCAGTATAAAAATAATCCAGGATTTTCAAATACAAGCAAAATCTTAGTATCCACATTTTGATTATTTTTTGTTTAGAAGACAATAGCTAGAAACTGTCACAAGAAAGGTACTTGTTCAAATAGAATATGTCAAGCATGGTTTATTTTTATTTTCAGGCATTTTTAGAATAGGACAATATAAAATTTATTTTATTTGGCTCTTTGAGATTTTTTTTGTTGAAATTTTATTTTAAATATTTCAAAATTATAACAAAAAACCTTCAGAATAGTTTGTTATATCAGGGGCTATTTTATATAAGGTGCTTTTGCTAATATTTTTTCAGAGACATAATGTAAGTAAGAATTATATTTTTGTTATTTTTATAACTAGTGTTTACCATATTTCCCCCATGAATATATACCAGTGTGTGCCACATGTCCCAGCTATTCTGGAACAGGTCCTTGAAAAATGATTTCACCATTTGGAAATATTTTATCAGTTGCTATTATGATTCTTGGTTTACAAATTAGTCATACCTCTGGTTTTTGGAGATTTAAAATTGACCATTATAACTGTTGGCTTTTCAAATAATTTTCAAAGACTGCACTGATGATTTATAATCTATTCTTTATTTTTGAAAATTAGCTGTTATCAAAAATGGAAAACTATTGCATCAGGAGGGGAAGGTAGATTTCCCTTGGGGTCTCTTAAGTCACCAACTGGGAAACAAAAACATTTTCGTAAGACTGGCTCATGAGTAAACCCATGGCATTAAATGTGATGTATTTTTTCTTGCCCTTTATTCTTTACTGTGATCGACTATGGGTTTTTGGTTTGTTTGTTTTTCCAGCATTATTTGAGGTATAATTGACAAAAATTGTATTTATTTAAGGTGTACAATGTGATGTTCTGGTGTACATATATAAACACATTGTGAAATGATTACCACAATCACGCTAATTAGACATATTCTTCACCTTACACTGTTACCTCTGTGTGTGTGAGGTCAGGGGAAGAACATTTATGTTCTAGTCTCTTGGAAAATTTTAGATATACTATACTGTGTTATTAACTGTAGTCACCATGCTGTGCAATAGCTCTCCAGAACTTCTTCATTCTACATAACTGAAAGTTCGTACCATTTGACCAACACCTTCCTATTCCCCACCCCAGACCCACCATTCCACTCACTGCTTCTATAAATTTGACTTTTGTAGATTACATATATAAGTAAGATCATTTGTCTTTCTGTGTCTGGCTTATTACAAATACAAATAAGTAGTATTTGTCTTTCTGTGTCTGGCTTATTATTTCACTTAGCATAATATTCTCCAGGTTCATGTATGTTGTTGCAAATGACAAAATGACTGGATCTCCTTCTTTTATAAGGCTCAATAATATTCCATTGAGTGTGTGAGTGCACGTGTGTGTGTGTATGTGTGTGTATACACACATACACACACACACCACATTTTCTTTATCCATTCGTTTATCGATGAACACTTAGGTTGGTCCTATCTTGGGTATTGTGAATGATGCTGCAATGAGCATGGAAGTGCAGACATCTCTTTGGGAGAGTGACTTCATTTCCTTTGGATATATATATCCAGAAGTGGTATCGCTGGATCATATGGCAGTTTTATTTTTAATTTTTTGAGGAATCTGCTGTGGTTTTAAATTGAACATATTATACAGGAACATTTGAAATTTGTAATTTTCCAGCATATTAGCCCTAGAGCCAAAATTCTACTTATTATTTGCATCATTTCTGCTAGTGCTCTGCGTTTTTTGTTGTTGTTGTTGTTTGTAGCAAATGATTTCATTTCAGCCTTTGGTGTGAAACCTCTTACTTTTAAAGCCATTATTATTTTGCCCGTGATTTTCTAAATAACGGCTTCCTAATCTTTAGGAAGGTACATTTATTTTACATACTTTTTTCTTATAAGGACTTATGCTTTAAGTTATTCAAGCAGCTGACTGTATATTTCATCCAGGTGAGATTTTTTCTTTTTAATGTGTTGCCTGTTTGGCAATAGAAATCATTGCTGCAAATCTGTATGCATTATCTGAATTTTTTTTTTTTTGTTTTCCCATGTGGCTTATGTCAATGTGGTACCTAATGCCAGGATTTGCCCACTGAACCTTTTCCTTTGTATCTTTCACTTTTGTGTGAATGTTTGGTTCTCTTCCTGTCAGTATTGCTCTCCTTTTCTATCATTTACATAGCTGGGAGTTTAGACACTGAAAAATAGCCCATACTGACTTGGGCCTGGCCTGCCTTGATAAGCGAGTTTCATGGAGGCCTGTGATCATCTGTAAGGTCTCGGATTCCTCACCTCTGGATGACCTTGCTCCATAATATGCTGTTCTTATTGGAGACTGTCTTCTGTTTTTGTTTATAGACATGAGAATGTTTTTTTGACCTCAACCTCAGGGTGATCTATTTAGCTGGTGGGGAGAAGGAGAATGGAGAGAGAAAAACCCCTCTTTCTTATTCTTTATTTATTACTGACTTTTTCTGCCTATAATGCATATAAAAATGTCTTAGGTCTTTTACAGTGACCATCAAGCATCCACCTGTGCAGAGGCATTGGCCTTGCGATTAAATATGAAATCACTGTAAATATGCACATAAAGAGAGGAGTTAGAGAATACTAGAAATTAAAGTTTTAAATATATATTCAATCAATATGTAAAACATTGTTAGCTGCTATCTAATAAAACTGGAAACAATTTTAGAGATACTTTAAGCTACACCTTCCTTTTCTTTAGTAGAGTAACTTTTGCGCATCTGATACACCTTTAAAATTTTATCCTAAAATGGAATGTGATATTTTAATTCTTTCAATGAGGTCATAGTACTTTCTACATTATGCAACATTATACAAATAACTATTATTACTGTATAAGCAATTCTAGGATACCCACAATCCTTTTCTTTTTCTTTATTCTTCCATTTAATCACAATAGTGAAGGGACATAACTGAGATTTAGAATATCTTGTTGGTTTTATTTGATAAGTCTTCTAGACAGAAGGCTCTAATTGTTTCCTTACACATGGACCAGATTCCCAGACTTGGGATGACCCATTCTTAATTAGATTAGCAAACACCATCTCTAATTTCCTAAAAATTAAATATTAACAATAGCAAAAATGATTAATAGACAATTACCTTAATTATTTAACAAACACTTTTAAAATTAAAAAGACATTCTCTATTCAGAGATTTAGCTTTACTTATTTAAAAAGTAAAATAATAAGTTAGGTTTAAAGGAAGAGCCATGGAACAGCAGGTTATGTGAAACTTGGGAATCCTTAGATAAAGGGTGTTTAGCCAGTTGTGTATCAGGTTTCTATTGGAAAACTTCCTTGAATCATGTATGCATAACTAAACCCTTTTATCTCCAGCTCCTTGACATCTTGTTTAATATTGCTGGTGTAAATGTATGTCCCTTCATTGCTTTAATAAAAAAAATAAAGGAGACATGACTGTGTTAAAACATTAAAAAAAATCAATCTCCATTTCAGAATTTTTCAGACTTGTATGCTTTTAGTTGAAAAAACCTTCAAGATTCAATAAATTCTCTTTCTAACCTTTATAGAAAAGGTTTATTTATATATATCTGAAAAATTTAGGTGAACTTAAAATGTGAAGGTTATAGAAGGCAGGAGTTGTTTGAGAAAGATTTTCTCTTTAACAGACAAAGGAAAAAAGAGAAAAAAGTGCTTGTCTTTAGAATAAACTGTGTTTCTCGGTTACTTATGAGACGTGCCTGGGAAAGTGAACAAAGGCAGAGCCAGTCAAGTGTAATTGGGGAACCAGGCTATTTTAGAAGTTATTACCAAGTCTACACAATAAGAAGAGGAGTATTTTTAGGTAAGCACTTAAGTGGCTGACATTCTCTCCAAAGTATGAGGAAGAATTTTAAGGTAATGAACTAATGTTTCCTCCATTGACATCATGAACAGTGAATAGTGATATATTTAAATAATGAATATTAGGTTCTAGAATCTCTTACTGTAATCATCACATACTTATTTGATTTTTCCTTTAATTTGGGAGTAAGTTCACTACACTATATTTAAGAAGAAAGAAACCAAAGGACATTTCAAAATAAAGCTGGGTATAACCTAAGATTTTTTTAAAATGTAAAATTTTGTTAAATATATGTGGATAGCAGTGTTCTGCATTTCCCTAAAAATCAAGTGGTCTGACATTTTCTTTTTAGGCAGATATTACTGACCTTTTAAAATTAGCTTCACTTTTTTTCAGTAATCCATTTTTAACATCATTCTAATTTAATAGTATCATCCTTCGAAATTTCTTCTCTTCTACAAAGAGGAACTCAATTCTTAGTGAGGCCTATTTATTACCTCTGCGAGGACATTCCTTACTAGGTACTAATATTCCTTAAGTTTCTTCCTTAACATGTTTTCTTAATACAGAATACTACTCTTCTGACATACCTTACTTGGATTTTCTTTCAAATGCCATAAACCTCTTGACTTTATTACTCCAATTAGCATTGCATGTAAATATTATAGTTACTGCAGTTAGAGGAGGGAGAGACTCTTGGGAGAAATAAGGCTTGAGAGGTGAAGGAGGTAAGGAATCAAGGGACTAAAGAGGCATGGTTTGGTAGTAGTGGGTCCAGATGGGGAACTTCAGAGAAAGTCCCAGAAATGAGAGACTAAAGGTAAATTGTCTTCCCAGGGCGAGATATTCTAGTGTGACAACTCTGCCTTCTTAGTGATCTTTTCTGCTTGGTAACCGTGTAGATAGTTTTAGATTTAAATGATTGAGGAAAGACAAGTCCTCTGTGATAGCGGTTATTTTAAATCAAATTTGTGGTTTAAATAATTATCATTAGCAACTATTTGTTAAACGAATACTGTGTAAGGAATATTCTGCTGAGCAAGCAGGTGGAGGATTCTCACGTTGTGGAGAATACAGAGTTCTTGTTTTGAGAAAGATTGTTTATGTTATTTGCCCATCCCTTCTAAGTGTAGGTGACTTTTTTTTTAAGTTTTAGGGCTTGACACTTCTTTCTTTCCCTTTCTTACTTATTTACAGACTTAACTTTCCTTTTACTACTGAACACAAAAACCGAAAGTCTTTGCACTTGGTGTGTACACATCTGTGTGTGTGTGTGTGAGAGAGAGACGCACTGAGGGGAGAGCTAGCGTTTGTGTGAATTTATTTATATATGTGAGAAGAAAGAGAGGCTACTAGGAGCAAGGGCTTCACTTCCGTCTCTGTATGTTTTTGCCCCAAAGTTATTTTGAAGTATGACATCATTTGACAACCCAGTATATATAGAAATTCATAATCACCTACAATCATGCTTGCAAGAATAAATCTAGTCTAACAAAGGAAAATTTACTCTAGAATGGTATAGTTATTTGCTCAATGTTATTTTCCAACATGCATTCAAGATAGGTGGAAATAGGTTTTCATTCCATAAATTTCTGGTTGTTGTTTTTCTTTCATTATTTATTAAGATTTATTTTAATTAGTAAAATTTATACAGTCAAATTAAGTTGTGACACAAAATCCTTGAAACGGATTCCTTGAAATCCTTGAAAATCCTGTTTTGTAATTTACAAAGAAGTTTAAAATGTTCTTGATTTCATAATGAACTTTAATATTTTTCTCCTTCTTAAGCTTACAAAACTTGATCCTAGAGCAGATTCTTTTTACAGCTGGGTTATAAACTCTTGGAAAATGATGTTTATAATAGAAATGCTGTCATAACTTTAAAGCTAACAGTGCTGGGAGGCAGCTTTCAATCTTCATGATTTGCTGACGACATAGAAGTTTGTTTTCAGATGCATCTGCAGTGTCTTATCTTGAGCATTTCAGATTGTAGGGAATGAAGTGTCTTCCACTCTTAGAAGAAAAAAGAACATATTCATTTTGCTGAGGGCAGCATCAGTGGAAATGAGTTTAGCATGCTGTACATATCACTTAGTGCTTCTTGAATTTTGTTAGGTATTTTTGTTGTGACATGGAGCTTCCCAAATGGTGGTTGTGCAAACATTTGTTCTGTTTCATTTTCCCTCAGAGTGTCTGGGAAAAGTAGCTATGACATTTCTAGGAATAGAGTGAAGAATTTCATCTTGCTTCCTTTTCAAAAATTTTGGTGCATCTAAGTCTTGTGGAAAATGCCTGAACTCACTGTGAGTTTATTTTATCTGAAGGGAAGCTTATGTTGATGGCCTGTATATACACACTCAACAAATGGCCATAAATTAAGTGCAGCAGAAAAAAATGGCCTTGGTTTCCTTTAAGCTCTGTCATGTTATGCCTATGTTCAGGTGACATTCAGAAAATCAGTCAGCAATTATTAGATATTTGAATATCATCCGGGTGTTTGTGTATGTGCATCACTTGAAAACCTCAAAGGGGCAGGATTTCATGTAGCTGACTGGATTCCCCTCATCCAGTCTTTCCTTCTTGAGATTAGGAGCTAAGGAAAACAGCCAGACATTTGTGTTTCTCTAATATTAATATTGTGTTTCTTTGAGAGCAGTATAATTGCTTCAAGAAAACTTCAGCATCCAAACATTTATAGTTTACTCTTAACATATTTTTGACTTTTGATACCATGAAATATTTATTGTGTGAAAAAAGATCAGTGAGGACTAAAATCTGAGAAATGGGGTAGAGGGGAAAATCACAAAAAATTTTGTAGGGTACTCTAAGTACTTTAGCTTTTACTCTGAAATGAGGAGGCTTTGAAGAGTTGTGAGCCAGGGATTGACATGAGCTGACTTAGGTTGGCCCCCATTCAATCTGCTCTTAACGGCACAGCCAGAATTGACTTCTTCCCACCGTGATTCAGATTACCTTGCCATCTTCCCAAACCCCACAGCAAGTTAAAAACCCTTCTGTAATGTTCAGTTGCTCTTCATAACATCCTCCATGATTTGGCCTCTGCCAACTTTTTTAGGTTTATCTGGTTCTACACTGGCCCTTGCTGTCTGGTCTGAGCTCATTCATGTCAGTTTCTTTCTTTTACTGTTTCTAATGTTATACTTCCCTAGGGCAGTTTCCCCTATTGTGTGTTCTTAGACACAAATAGCTGCCCTTCGTATCATTAAACAACAAAGTTAGTGTTTAAAACTGATCTGGTAGGAAATGGGAGATTTTGTAAGTTCTTGAAAAGAAGAATTTTGTGGCCTAGAAGGTCTCCTGTAGAAATAACCTCAAAGTCATATAATTCAAACATTTTACCATAGCATTCAAAAACGGTCACATGGATTCTACGTGGACACCTCCAGGGACAGACTGGGGACTTGCCACTTGTGAAGGCAGCCCAGTCCTTTGAGCTTCTTTGAGAAAACAATTTCTGGTGAAGTCTATCAGGTGAAGAATATTGTACTTCCAGGGCCAGAAAAAAAACAAAACAAAACAAACAAAAAACCCCAAAACTTCCTTATTCTCTTTATCTTCTAATTATCATTTAGCAGTACAGTATATATAGGAAAAGAGAATATATCTAACTGGATTTTTTTTCTATAACCCTTTCTGATCCCCATAGCTTGTTAAACCTCTTATGTATAATCCCCTTATATTAGCTTATAGTCACAAAACTGCAAGGCATTGTTCTGTTGCCCATTTTAATAGAATTCTGAGATGATGTGATAAATGACAACTTGTCTAAGTAATTCTCTACTGGAATAAAAATAATCTACTCAAGGCTGTATCTGCTAATAAAGGTAACCTTGCCCAAATCCACATTTTTAATTCAAAACATTATGGGCTTTTAAATTTTGCAAATTTCTTAAGAAATACGTGTTTCTTGTTAACAAAAAGAGCAAACAATGCAGTATTAGATAAACTAAGTGAAAATTTCCCTTTAACTTATTCAAATTTACTAGATAACTTGTTGGTGGTATACATGAAAAATGTGGCTAGAGCACTAAAAAAATGAAAGTTAAACCAAATGCCCGTTATATCCTCCATGAAAGAAATAAGTAAATAAAATCTCCTCCTCCATGTTCACCCAATCTTATCCAAAATATATGATTACTATGAACAAATTTATAATCTCATGTATTTACATCTATTCCTGTGCCTCATGTTCTAAGTTTTTACTTACATATTTTAAAAACTTAACATATAAGTATATAATTTACTCTTTTCAAAAGAAAATGGGATGACATAATACATATATTTTTTAGAAATTAGCTTATTTTTAATTAGCAATAAGTTATAGACCTCTTCTGACATCAATAATGCGTAACTTTTAAACTTATTTTTGATACATATGTAGTAGAAGGGAAGTATCATGATTCACTTAATCATTCCCACCTTGAAAATATATTTTAAAAATTCATTTTAAGCATTATTTTATTTGTTGCATTTATAATTGAGTTTACTTACTACCGTTACTGAGGATTATGCTTTCGGAAGATTGTCCTGTCATCAGCATGCAGAAAGAATTAGAACTGAGAAGACCAGTAAGATATTTTCCCTCCTGTGGTGATACCTATCTGAAATAGAGTAAAATGGACCAGTAAAATGGATGGGACAGAGGAAGGGCTGAGGCTGAGTGATGGAGAAAGCACAGTCAGAGAAGGAGCCCTTGAGATAATAAAAGAACTTCTAAGAAGACATGTAATGACAAAAGGAGAGTGTTCTGCCGTACATTGCAGGAATTTTACCATTATGACATATAGATAGGTTAATTTATTTTGAATTTTTTCTAAAATATAACATACCTAAAAAATAAAGTTGTTAATAACAAAACTCTGCTTTATATTTTACAGAGCTATGAACATTTATTTTAACTAAATACACTAATAGTTATATTAATAACATGAATAATAACAAAAATAGCTACAGGTTATTTTATGTCCCTACCTGCCATTGCTATTATATGCATACCATTGACTTCCTATAATCCTTTAAGATACAAGCATTATCATCCCTGTTCGATTTTATTCATGTGGCTCTGAGATACTAAGTAATTTCAGCTAATAAAGAGTTATCTCTGGAGCTATACTATCTTTGCAAATAAGGACAAGGGAGCTCTTGTTTGCTGTATTAATGCTCATTGGTTCTCAAACAAATATGAATTAACATATAATGCCAATCAAAGGAGAGCCCTCCCTCTGTTTTGAAAAACTGTTATTCCCCTATTCTGTTTTGAATTGAAAGTTTGTATTCATTTTCTCTGCTTGTCAAAAGAGAAAAACACATCCATATAGAAAAATATCTATGCTGTCTTAACTATATTTCTACCAGAAAAACACAAAATTTTTTGAAGAAAATTATTTTAGGAAACATTTTTTGGGAAACAAATGCTCACTAGGCCGTTTAGGGAACTGACTAAAATTTGAATTCTCTTTCTTTGTTTGGGTACTTTCTATCCTTGGAAATAATTTACCTCTATTATCTTAATTTTCTCATTACTGTTATTAATTAGAAAGCATATTTTGTATCCATGAAATGCTTGAGGTATCATTCCTTCTTCCTCAAAACGATCAGAAAATATGTCTATGGGGATTTCAGTTAATTGGATAAAACATTTCTGAGAAGAGTGAGTTTTATGTTCAGTAAAATGAGACTCATTTCTATTGAATTCTTTTTCTATTGAGTCTGTTAATAAATAGATATGGAAGAAGATAGTGATCAAGAACATTAGGCAGCCTCCTAATTTGCAATTCCGCAGCAGAGGAGAATTATATTTATTGGCCATACTATCAAAGGTGGCAGTATTTTATTTCCAGCTTTGAAATTAATTTCATTTTTTATTTGATAAATTGTCTACTCTAGCTTTTATATTTCTACTAAAAAGTAAGAAAAGAACTCAGCAATGGTATTTATCAACTTGCTGTTTAGTAGAATGCAATTAGTTGGGGTAAGAGGACACACGCCAGATGTAAATCACGTCTGTGATTCCTCCTGCCCCACTGCTGCTGCATTCCTGTACGGAACTCCACATTTGGTCATTTCCTTTGGTACTTCCACCAATGACAAAAAAGAAAGAAAAGAAAAAGAGAAAAATATTTCTATCAATGGTCTTTTCCACTGTATAACTAATAAAGCAATAATTCCAAGGAAATGGTACGTATTGCACAGATTAGGAATCAGGTTCAGAAGCTGGGTATCTTCCTTAAGGTCATAGTTTGTTGGTGACATTTCTCTCTTTTTCTTTCTTTTTCTTCTTTTCATTTTATTTCATTTCACTTCATTTCGTTTTTTGTTTTATTTTATTAACCAGAGCACCTCTCATTCTACCCTTAGTGTATCATTTATTTGCTCTTCATACTGGAACATTCTTTGGTAAGTTATAAATAAAAATTTCCAAGCCAAAAAATTGGCTGGTCTGGAATCATGGTCTGGAATTTCAGAGCACAACTATTTTAAACTTTTTGTCCACTCTTGGGACTAGCTGGAAAATAGTTCTACAGGGATTTAATGTTAACTTGATAAAACTTTAAAGATGGATTGTGTTCTAGATAACACAGTGACTATCACACTTCTCTTGGACTCATACACCATTGGGGCCATTAAAACATATAATGTAAAAGACTATAATAAGAAGTATAATTATGAATTTAACATAAAGAGTTTGGATGAAAATCACTTGCAGGGAAAAGAGGTCAAGAGAGGACAATGGGGTGTCTCTTTATAGATAGTGCTATGCTTAAGTCGGTGTAAAAAATAAATACATTCTCAGTTGTTACCTTTATTGTGCAAAGTACAAAGAGGAATAAGATAAATTCTGGGAATTTTTTTGTCTCCTTATACTAGTCTAATAGTGAATAAGATAACCTAGGTTGTATTGTGATAAATTCATAAGAAAATTTTTACCTTGGCTGAAGAGTAAACACCGGATGATATGAAATATTCTTTATTCCCAAAAGAACTTGGTTGTGTAGAAACTAACTATCTTCAAAATCTGAAGGTCAAGGAAATATTTAAAGATGCCTATGAGACTTCTTATCATGTTATACATGGGGTGATTGGGTAACCATATCTAGGAAACAGCTTATCATAAAATACTTTTAGAAATATGCACACTTTAAAACATAAAGAATAATTTTATTTGCACCTGCTTTTTTATCTGTGCTGCTGTTATGATATGTAAAGGAAATGGTGGGTAGAATGGTCCATTATTTGTATCTGAATAGCATTTAGACTTAATGGCCTACACTTGGTGTGAGTCATAAAGAAAATTATTTTTACCAATATTTCTTCACATGTAAGCTTTTTATATTCTTTTGTTTTAGCTACCATAAAATGATAAAAGTAATCTTTTAAGGAACTAGTCAATAACACTATATTTATTTAATGCCTCCAACGTAATGACAATTTGATTTGTATGGCCCTTAATTATTGCTTTCATAGGCATTATTTTATAGTTAGAATATTGAGATACTATGATCTTATGAGGCATATATATATATATATATATATATATAGTACAGATATTTATTTTCTGAAAGTTGAGCTCAGAAAAGCTTCTATGATGTCTTAAAATATAGAATTGATTTATGGGTAAAAGACCAATGGGAAGTTACATGGACCAGGTGCACTATTATGCAGAATCATGAAAATGGTTCATTTTGTGCCTTGCTCACCATAGTATTCCACAGTTCTCATAGGATATAAACTTGAATGAGTACTTATGCTTCTTTGCATTGGTGTTGGATATGGTCTTCTGGGCCCCGATAAAAATCACCAGAGATGCTATTTCATTCATTACCTTTCAACATTTAAAAGTGGAAGATTGTGAAACGTTAATGGTAAACCATTCACTAAAATTGAAAATATATACTAATAGGTATGTTAATAGATTTTAATAGAGATGTTTGCTTTTGCTACATCCCCTAGAGATGTAAAACTTGAGATGTGATATTTTTTTCACTATGACAAAATTCTAGTTTTATGCCATTTCACTTCTGTCAGTACAGGTTCTGTTTTTATTGTTAACCAATAAATACATGGGGGAATGCATTTGTTAGAATATTTCTTTTATGTAACCATAAAGGTGAAAAAGCTTGGCTGTGCCTCTGTTTGGATGTTCCAGGCTGAGAAAGTGTAATTGTAGCTGTGAAATGAAGTGGGTGTAAAATGAGTTTGACGGTTCAGTCAACTTCAATAGACAGATGTTGATTTTATCCTTTAATGGAAAAAGGTTCTGTAAAAATCATTATAAAATGAAAAAAAAAACCCAATGAATTTTTAGGTGTGTAAGCATTACTAAAAGAAGTGTACGTGGCAAATTTTAAAATAAAATTTAATATCATTATTATAAATATTTTGTTTTTATTTTTGACAGTTCCCTCCCATTACCCACTAAGTATGTGAAGTTAGGTCTCTTAATCCCTCTGATATTTTTATTCCTCATCTGTAAAATGAAGATAATAACTACTGTACAAGTATGCACATGCAATTCAATGATAAAATATAAGAGAATTTTAACTTTAAGTCCCCTTGCATGTAATGGATTATTTTATTAGAGATGGAATCTCCATGAGAGAATTTCTCTTTATGAAAATATCAATTGTAAAAATATGATTTATAATCTCGTGTTTATACAATAGTTTTTCCTATGAGAGCATTGTGGGAAGTAGCCAGTATGACTGTGGAGGGAGACATTCTTTTCAAGTATTAATTATTACATACTAACTATGGGTATTAACTGCCTCCAAGGTGATGGAATATAAGCATACAGCTTAGAAAGACATGGACACATACTGAAGAAATTGTTACATAAATTGAAAAAGTATATTCCTAATATTAAAAACTTAAAGACGTGAAAATTAAAAGAAAAGTTCAAATGTAGCTCCAGGTCTTATACTGCCCATATTTTAATTTCTAGCATGTACATAATTACTGTTACCAAAAATGAATCATTTATGTAAAATATGAATTACAGTATTTAATTTTTGTTGAATAAATAAGGGAGACGTGCTCATGAAATAGAAAAAAAATTGAAAGTTTAAAAGGATTGATTGTCATGTCCTTGTATTATTTCTAGCGAGTTTTGTGGGCTAAACAGAAATGCCAAAAGGATGGCAAGCATAGGGGTGGGGAAGTAGTATTGTTGACCTTGAATATTTGGTACAGGATTCTTCACCAATTAGAATTTCATTTCACTATGTTTGCTTTCTCACTCTAAATGTGAATGGAGCAGGCCATTCAAAATAAAATATATAATCAATAAACAATCTCTTGGACTGCATGTTCTTTCTGGCTCTGCTAGGGCTGCATCCTGCCAAGCAGCAATGAAATGAGGCAGTTGTTTGGAATCTCTCAGTCCTGGAAGTTCAATCAGGCAGGTGGCTAATTTGGATCAAGAAGTGGAGTGAGGGGTATAGAACTTGATCTGGCAGCGAGCAAGCTGTTGAGGTGTTTCTGAGGGCTGGTGAAACTGACTCAGGCCTCAGCCGCTGGGTGGCCTTTTAGCCCTTGTAAAAACCTTTTGGGTCTTTTCATTTCCGTTGCCCATTTGTAAATGGGGTTGTTTGATTTTTTCTTGTTAATTCTTTTGAGTTCTAGGTAGATTCTTCTTATCAGATCTTTATCAGCATTCAAGTTTCTTATGCAACAAAATGACCTCTGCCCTTCCCTTTAATCTTTTTCTCTATTGGAATATTTATCTTTTTTAAAAAAATTGACCTGTAGGACAATTTTTACATGTTCTAAATACCAATCCTTTACCAAGTATATACATTGTAAATAGACTCCTTCAGTTTGGAGTTTGTCTTCATTTCATTCATGGTGTCTTTTGGTGTTCAGAAAAGTTTTAAATTTTAATTTAGCCTACTTTGTTAATCTTAATCTTTATGGTGTATAGTTCTAAAATCTTGCCTAAAACCATCCTTTTCTAATCCAAAGTCATAAAGATGTTTTTCTATAAGTTTTAAAGTTTTTCTGCTCACATTTACATCTCTTATTCATTTAAATTTGTTTCGGGGAATGATATTTTTCTCAGTGTGGACAACCAGCCATTCCAGCATCCTGTCCCCAGTGATTGGTAAGGACTCCGGTGTTACATAAGGAGCTTCCGTATACAAGTGGATCCATGTTTAGGCTTTCCGTCCGTCTGTGTTCTATCCCTGCACTAGCATTACTCTGTCTTAAACCACATTGTTCTAATTGCTATAGCTTTAGGACACAAGATTCAAGATATCTTACAGAATGAGTCCCTCATTCTTCAGAATTATTTTGGCAATTCCTGACCCTTTGTCATTCTTATGGACTTTAAGGTAAACTCATTAACTTTTATCAAAAAAGCCTGTTGAATTTTGGATTGAGGAGAACTGATGTCTTTATGTTACTGAGATTTCCCATCCATCCATGAGCATTTCTTTCTTTAATGTCTTTCAAAAATTTTATATTTTTCTTTATAAAAGTCTTACCTAGTTCTTAAAGATTTATTTCTAGATATCTTATGTTTTATTACTGTTATAAATATCTTTAAAATTATATTTTGAACTATTTGTTGCTGGTTTTTAGGAATAGAACTGATTGGCATAATCATTATCTGTTGATTCCCTTAGTTGTTTTTATGTAGCAAAGCATGTAAGTTGAAAATAATGACAGTTTTATGACTTTCTAATCCTTATATCTCTTTATTTTTCTTGTGTCTTATACCAGGAGGGCTTTCAGTAAAAATCAATAGAATGTTGTACAGAAAAGAGATAGCAGGCATTCTCTTCTTGCTCCTGATTTGTATTTCCTCATTTCAAAGGATAGCATTATTAACACTATGAGACTCTTGTCAACAGGTATTATAAGAGGAGAGCTGTCTAACTACAAAGGGCTGTGATTATTTTTTGGTGATAAGACAAGGAGCTGATTTAAGTAGGTATATTCAATAATTCATTGAATCTTACTAGATTTAATAATGTTAATACCTATGCTTACTAGAAGATTTGTAAATATATTTTAATATTTACCATAAAAAAACTGAAATGTGCTATTTATCAGGCTCCATTAGCTTAGGTTGTACACTTTAAGTCAGTTTTCCAGAAATCCTAATAAGTTTGCATTAACTCAGCTGAACTTTGCTGTTACATGTTCCTCATGACCAATGGTATTATATATTAACTATGAAAGGATAGTATATTAGTCTGTTTGGGCTGCCATAACAATATACCATAGACTGGGTGGTTTAAACAACAGAAATTCATTTTCTCACAATTCTGGTTGCTAGATGTCCAAGTCAAGTTCTGGCAGTGTCAGTTTCCATTGAGGGCTTTCTTCCTGGGGTAGATAGCCACCTTCTAGATCACATCTCACAAGGCAGAGAGAGAGTGAGCTCTCTAGTGTCTCTTTTGACCTCGTTTGACTTTACCTGTTTATTCCAAATATAGCCATACTGGGAGTTAGGACTTCAGCATAGAATTTTAGGGGGACACATCATTTTGTTCATAATACACAGCTAGTTAAATATTTCCACTTAACTGATGTTCTAAGTTAACTAGTACTCTCCAGTCTCTTTATAAAAGGCATACATGCTATGACTTGACATATGCTCATGGCTAGTAGACTCACTGGTAGGCCCCACACTACTATTCTCACATGTTGAGTGATAAGTTTATGGAGTCAGTTGTGTTGATTCCAAATGTATGTTCATGCCAATTGAATTTGTTACTGTAATCATACATTTTAAATTAATTTAACTTAGTGCAAATGAATAAATATAAATGTGAAAAGAAAAAGTTATTGTTTCTATGAAAACTAAATTGAATACTTTAGAAAGATTCAGGGAAGTTTTAAAAACTATTGTCGAAATAGTTGACAACTACAAAAGAAAACAGTAAGTACAAATTTAGGACTCTGCACCAAGATTATTTCATAAATATCTTTAGTTCTCATTCCACTTTAAAGAAACTGAAACTGAATATTAAAGCAAGTTCATTAGAGATATGATTTATGTAAAAATATGGTCATGAGACCAGGCGCGATGGCTCACATCTATAATTTTAGCACTCTGGGAGGCTGAGGCAGGAGGATTGTTTGAGGTCAGGAGTTCAAGACCAGCCTGAGCAAGAGTGAGACCCCATCTCTATTAAAAATGGAAAAAATTAGCCAGGCATGGTAGTGAGTGCCTATAGTCCCAGCTACTTGGGAGTCTAAGCAAAAGGATCACTTAAGCACAGGAGTTTGAGGTTGCTGTGAGCTAGGCTGATGCTACAGCATTCTAGCCTGGGCAACAAAGTGAGACTCTGTCTCAAAAAAAAAAAATGTGGTCGTGAAACCCCAAAAATCAGATTTAAAGAGAAGACTTTAATAAGGGCTGACAGATCCTGTACATTTATATATTTTATGTTAAAATAAAATGTTAAGGCATGTTTTTATTATTTTTATCTACCTTTGTGAATCAACTGCTTTTCCCATCACTTCAAAAAGGGTTTTTCTTATACTGCTGACCAGGACTATATTGGGGCCATCATCAGTATGCTACTAATTGACTTGGAGTCTAAGCCTCAGACAGAGCTCAGCCCACAACATTGTCCCTCCAATGTTGTCCACAACATTGAAGTGTGTGTCAAGTAGAGCACAATGGTAAAGCCTAGTAGCGCTTTACAGATGGACAGGACCTTTCATCCAGGAAGTTCACATTTTCAATAGAGGCTTTCCTTTTCTCTGACAGCACTACAATGGGGGTCAATAGCAATTAATTCATGTTTTCATTTTCAAATAGGAACATCCCACCTAAAAGGAGCCCACTGTTAATTCAGATTCTCCAATGG
Source organism: Lepilemur ruficaudatus (assembly GCA_963574885.1). Taxonomy (NCBI): domain Eukaryota; kingdom Metazoa; phylum Chordata; class Mammalia; order Primates; family Lepilemuridae; genus Lepilemur; species Lepilemur ruficaudatus. The sequence goes on from CAUYRT010022856.1 coordinate 119,382, forward strand.
GTCTACCAGCTCCAGCCTTTCCCCAGCTGCTCCCCCAGGACCACACATCCAGAAAGTTCTCAGTGCAGTCAGGCTCAGCAGGCCCTGTGCATGACCTTCCACGTGCTTGCTATCTGTTGTTCTCTCTGTAAAGACAGTGTTAAACAGCTGCTGGAGAATTGCATGTCTTCCAGTGTCACTACGCCCATGCCATCCCGGCGTGACCTTCAGCTCAATCCAAACAGGACAGAGGTTGTGAAAGTGGGGAGAGAGCCAATTCAGCTGAAATCTGACAGGGCAACGACTGCCTTTAATTGCTAACTAGTAAAAGACTTTGCTGACTGTAGGTATTTCCAGACTACTTTGTGTTACCACCATCATGATGACAAATACATTTAATTGACTAAACGAGCCTTTTGAATTTTAACCAGAATGAGCAAATTATAGTCAACACAGAGTGATGTGAATTTATGTTCATTAAGGTTAATCTCTGTGCCTGGTTCCACTGGATGGTCTAAATGAAAATGATGTATGGTTACAGCTATAATTAGAGGGAGGGAAAGACAGCACTGAGAACTTTCTAAATTAGTGTGAAGACAGTGGTAGAACAAAAGATGCTTAGAGCCAGGAGGAACATTGGAATCCATCTAGCCCAAAATGCTTATTTTACAGATGAAGAAAGTATCAACATGTTTCCCACTAGGAACTCCACTGGCATTTGGGCAGGACAATTCTTTGCTCTGAAGAACCATCCCACACTTTTCAGGGTAGTTAGCATCTCTGGCACTTGCCCACTAAATATCACTAACCTCCACAGCAATTATGACAACCAAAATGCCCCCCTACGCTTCCCAATGTGCCTGAGGGAGTTGTACCTTTCTCTCCCTGTTGGAAACCTGAGGCAAAATGCTCATAAACGACAAGGAAACATATGCTAACACCACTGAGTCATTGATAACACTTCTCAAATTTTAATGGCCAAGAGAATCAACCAGGGATCTTGTTAAAAATGCAGACTCTGATTCAGTAGGGATGGAGCCGAGATCCTGCATTTTTATCTAGCTCATAGGAGACATCGGTACTGTTAGTGCATGAATCCTACTCTGAGTAAGAAGGGACCAGGGGTACAATTGAGAGGATGTCTTAACTGTCTTAGTGTCCTTACTGGTTCATCTCCCACCCAGAGTTGAGGCTATGGAACACCACTAAAGGACCTGCTCTATGTCTGGGCTTCTCAGGAGATCTGCTCTTGCTTTGCCTTGGGGACTCTGCTCCCTCCTGGGTGACCTGGTGGCAGACAATGTCTTTGCCTCTCTGCAGAGTAGCCTTCAGAGTGTTTTTGTTTCCAGACTCTAACTTTATGTAAGACCCTCTCATGCCCTCAGGCCCTATCCAGCTGCAGCTTCTGGAAGCCCAGCTGAAAGCAAAATCAAAGCACCTGCTTGCTAAGTGAGCTGGCCGAGGAGGGTGGGGTTTGGAAGAGCCTATGAACTATTATTTGTCTTGATGACAGAGCTGACCAGATCCTGTATTTCCTGACTCCCACTCAGAGATCCTCCCTGGAGTCCCATGTACTTATTTTTCTTCCATTCCTATCATTAAGCAAAACTATGTGTCACTCAGTACATCTCTTTAACTTACCAGGAAACTGCCACCCACTCTGCTTCAGCAAGAGAGTTCTTTATGGATCAGCTTCCTGATAGAGGCATGATGTAGAGAACTCTTGCAACATGTAACAAATGGCATGCTGAGAAATGAGTTCCTGCAGACATTGTCAATTTTTTTTTCCATTCCTGCCACTTGGAAAGTAATTGGTGGGAAGATTTTGAGATAGGTCCATCTCCTGCAGTGCTAAAACAATGAGATGTAAAGCCAGTCAATTATTTTGTATACACAATCAACTCCAGAGCTTCCATTATCTTTTCTGGTTTCCTCTATCTCTTTTCAGCCAAGGAAGCAAGCCAGAAAGGCATGCTTGGGTGGATAGGCACTTTATCAGGAGCAAGGGGCTCTGTAACTCCATAATGACTGTCTTAACCTGGGCTCCCCTGAAAGCAGAGCCTGAGAAAGGCTTGTGTGATTGTAGCTTATTTGAGAATGCGATTCCGTGGAGCAGAGCAGCAAGGCAGAACAGGGGGAGTCAAACAGAGAAGGAAGGGAAGAAAAACAAGGGTACATTATCGTGTTGGACACTGTTAGAGGTGACTGGTACTTGATCCTGCCTGGACCACCTGAGAAGCTTTATGTAGTGCCTCTGAGAACTCTAATTAGAGGATGAGAGGGAGAAGCATTTGAAGACTGAAATAAAAGTCCCCCTTCAACAAACTGACCCTCCTTTGGCAAAAAGACCCCAAAGTTTTAAGTTCCCGGCCATGATAGGACAGAGGCTGGTCACGTCCCATTTGCTTCTACCCCCTTCCCCTTACTAATCATTGCTAGATTTTATCAAAGGCTGACTTGAGAAGAACAAAAGGCCAGAAGACTTCTTCACTTACTTCATCCAACCCCCAATGTCCTCCTCCTGTTTTTATGGTTCCAACATGACAGCTATTTTAGACCACAAAGAGTTTCTTAATAAATGACTGCTGGCCCCAGGATGTGCAGTTTGTGGACTTGTGTCTTCAATTTCATGTTTTTACATATAGTGTTACTGAATGTTCTGTACTTGTCCCCAAGGCTGAATCAGTGAGAACAAAGACAGAGGGCAGGTGGTTTGAGGAAAAGGAAAGAGAAGTTTATTAATTTGCCAGCAAGCAGATGACGAGGGCAGCAGACTAGTGTCCCAAAAGACCATCATCCTATCATTAAGCAGAAAAACGGGGCTGTTTAAAAGCGGGGTTTTCAGTGGTTGGGTTTGGGTCTACATGACCGGTGTCACATGTCATGGCTTCAGGCTATTGTTTAACTATAATTGGTGGTTTCGATTGATATTATCTCTGGTAACAATGATCTTGTGACCCTTGTCTGGACAATTCTGTTCAGCCATCTCCTGTAGTTTAAGATATTAGAAAATAAACAGCAAATAACATTTTTCTGCCCCTTTGAATACTGCCCTTGGGAAAGAATGCAGGTTTTAATTCCCAGAAAGGACAGGGGATTTTTAAAGAGACAACTCAACTCATAAAATATTTCGTTGCCCTTTTTCAGGCCTTTACCTCTGTTACAGTAGGACCTAATTATAATGCATTTAAATGTTCAATCTCCACCCCCAAAGTGATTATGGGATGTATGTTACATACATGTAAATCTAATATGCATGCATGTGGGTCTCCTTCATAAATATTCATAGCTCTTCCTACAAACTATTGAATATGTATACTTAACCATGGGTTCAGCATAAATTCTTGTCTTAACCCTCCCTCCTTCAAAGGGCCTACCTCTCATCTTCTGCCTAGGCTATGCTTCCAAGCCTGTCAGGATGGCCAGCCTATAGGTTGTAAAACTTTATAAGAAATAAAGTCTCTTTTCTATGTTTCCAGACTTTGTACTCTTTTTCAGTTGACACATTTATCCATCAGCTCCCACACTCCATTAATCAAGGCAGGCCCACAGGTGTTGACCCCCTGAACTCCTGGTTGTATATGTATGGAGTGCCCAGAGAATGCCTGAAGGACCTCACTACATCAGAGCCAGTCAAAACCTGTGAGGAAGTGCAAGAGGTGAGGTTTAGTGAAATGTTAAGTGATGCATAAGAAGCAATGATCTTTAATATAATGGAGAATGTTTAGGACAGCTCTGGGGATCCTGGGAAATGGAGGCATACCACTTGAAGTGTCCTTGACATGCTTAGCATAGCTCTTGTCTGTATGAGAGCCGTATTTTCTAAAAGTCACATTTCCAACCTGCATTCTGTAATGCTGCTTTGTCATAGCAAGGGCCCAGATGAGGAGTCTGGAAACTTTGCTCTTGGGGAATTATAGATTCAGTTTAGATCATTTCCCAAGTGTTGATTTCTCATATTTAACTTTAAGTATAGGAAGACAGGCCACAAAAAGCTTTGGAAAACTGGATATCCACAGGGAAAAGAATGAAGTTGGAGACTTACCTTTATACCACCTACAAAAATTAACTTGAAAACAACCAAATACCTAATTATAAGAGCGAAAATTATTAAACTCTTAGAAGAAAACAGGAGAAAAGCTTCATGACATTGAATTTGGCAATGATTTCTTAAATACTACACCCAAAGCACAGGCAACAAAAGTAAAAATAGATGCATTGGACTATATCAAAATTTAAAATTTCTGTGTATCAAAGAATATAATCCAGAGAGTGAAAAGGCAACCCACAGGAGAAAATATTTTCAAATTATATATCTGATAAGGGATTGACATCCAGAATATATAAAGAACCCGTACAACTACAACCCAATTAAAAACTGGACAAAGGACTTAAACAGACATTCCTTCAAAGAAGACATACATATGAGCAACAAGTGCATACATGAAAGACGCTCAACATCACTAATTGTTAGGGAAATTCAAATTAAAACCACAAGGAGATACCACCTCACACTCATTAGGATGACTACTAATTAGCTTGCTAGGGCTGCCATAATAAAATACCACAGACTGGGTTGCTCAACCAACAGAAATTTATTATTTTTCTCACAATTCTGGAGGCTGGAAGACCATGATCAAGGTGTCAGCAGATTTGGTTTCTTCTGTAGCCAATCTCCTTGATTTTCAGATGGCTGCCTTCTTACTGTGTCCTTGCATGGCCCTGTCCTTTGTGTGGGTGCATCCTTGGTTTCTCTATATATACCCTAATCTCCTCTGGTGATTAGGGCCTACCTGAAAGGCCCAACTTAATTGCCTCCTAAAGGCCCTGTCTCCAAATATGGTTACATTCTGAGGCACTGGGGGTTGAGACTTCAACATACAAATTTTGAGGGGACACAATTCTGCTCATAACAACTTCTGTCACACAAACAAACAAAAAACAGAAAATAACAAGTATAGGCAAGGATGTGGAAAAATTGGAACCCCAGTGTATCGATGATGAGAATGTAAAGTATATAACTGCTATGGAAAACAGTATAGCAGTTCTTCAAAAAATTAAAAATAGAATAACCATATGATCCAGCAATTCCACTTCTGTCTATATACCCAAATGAATTGAAAGCAGTTGATTCTCAAAGAGATACTTGTACATGCATGTTCATAGCAGCATTATTCACAATAGCCAAAAAGAGGAAGCAACCCAAGTATCCATCAAAGGGTGAATGGATAAACAAAATGAGCTATGCATATATAATGAACTATTATTCAGTCTTAAAAAAAGGAAGAAAATTCTGACACATAATATAACAGGTGTGAACGTTGAAGACATTATGCTAGGTGAAATAAGCCAGTCATAAAAAGATAATTACTGCATTATTCCACTTATATGAGGTACCTAGAGTAGTCAAATTTATAGAAACAGAAAATAGAATAGAGGTTGCCCAGGGCTGGGGTGCAGGGGTGAGGATGTGGGGACATGTTGTTTAATGGATATAGGAGTTTCAGTTTTCCAAGAGGAGAAGAGTTCTGGAGATTGGTTATACAATAATATGAAAGTACTTAACACTACTGAATTGTATACTTAAAAATGGTTAAAATGGTCAATTTTATGTTATATATATTTTACCATGATTAAAAATAAACAGAAAAAAAAACAGCTTTGGAGGTGGTAGAGGAGGGAGGCCAACAGAAAATGAGAGAGGAGACCGGCAAAATGGATGAATAATGAAAATAAGCAAGTGGAAATTTTTAAACCTTTATAAAATTGTTTCAAATTACTAAATGGGGAAGTTTTAATTTACTAAATTTTGCTGATAGAAACATATCTGTTATGTGTTCCTTTTTTGGTTGCCCAGAAATCTGCTGCAGGGGCAAGAATAAACCCTGTAAATCTTGATCTCTTCCCCAGCTTTGCCCATTAGGCCATGCTGTATAGTGCTTGGAGCTAGACAATGCATTTCAAACGCCGTGACAAAGCATCCCTGGGGTTCAGGGGCTCATCTAGCTACTGCAGCACATCTGCAGGGTTCTCTCTGGGAACAACTGGTACAGGATCTTAATGAGCTTTGTCCAGCTGTATTTAAATTGGTAATGAGAATAGCATAAGCATACCAGCTTGCAATCTACTCAAGCAAATTGGAAAATCTGGAAAGATGATTACATTGGTAGAAGTTGTCAATGCTCTAAGTCATACCTTTAATGCTAGAATTATGTTGCCTAACATGTAATCATCTTTGACATCCACCAGAAACCAAAAGTCATTGCTTGTGTAAGACAACAGAGAAGTGGAAAATGCAAAACAATTATAAAATTGTTTTGCATTCTGAATAGATTTTCCACTTAGATTTTGCTGATGTTTATTCCATCTGCCATTTGCTTATAACATTTTAAGGACACTCTGTAACCTTCCCCAAAGACATAAATAAATATGTAATTCATTTATAATTACATATTACTTTAAAATTAATTAAATTTTATAAGTAGATGCTATCAGTAATGGCTTTTCTTACTAATAATAGTTTTTTATTTTATTTTATTTATTATTTTTTTGAGACATGGTCTCACTCTTTTGCCCAGGCTGGAGTGCAGTGGCATCATCATAGCTCACTGCAACCTCAAACTCCTGGGCTCAAATGTTCCTCCTGCCTCAGCCTCCTGAGTAGCTGGGACTACAGGCACGCACCACCACACCCTGCTAATATTTTTCTATTTTTTGTAGACATGGGATCTTGCTATTGCTCAGACTGGTCTCAAACTTTTGGCTTTAAGTGATCCTCCCACCTTGGCCTCCTAGAGTGCTGGCTGGGATTTGATATTGCCAAATGTTGCTCTAAGCACTTTACATTTAGTCTTTACAAAATCTTTATGGGATAAATATTTAGCCACATTTTATAGATGATGAAAGTTCAACTTGTAAGATTTGCCACAGCCTTAAAGAAGCAGGAATGAGATCTAAAGCTATAACTACCTGATCCAAAGATTGTGAGTTAATGTTTTTAGTTCTACCATGTGCCAAACACTACTGAATACACCAGGAATACATCAGCTTTACACCACCATGCTGCCTTAGAACAGAATGTATCAGAGTTAAAAATTTTGGATCACCAGAAGCACTTAGGCAAAACTAGAACACCACTTGGCTAAGCTAGTTTCTATTAGATAGCAATGTGTAGCATTCCTTTTAAAAAATAGGAAATTAAAACTTGAAGGAATCCAACCACCCCAAGATTCAGAAGCATAATTTTCCCATATAATCCCACAAAATGTTAATAAACTTTGGGTGCACAGTAATATATATGAAACTACACTAATGCTAAGACTGCAATAGAAACAGAAACCAGACTGTAACAGTGTGGTTATACTTGTGACTAAGCACAAAGCCAATGAAAAAGACACCTTTCCAAATGAACATCGCTAATATCTGAATAAGGTTGACTGAACTCTAGAGTTGTTTGCCATGGGATAATATATAATCTCATAAAAAGGAGAATTTATTTGAATATTTGGGAAATGGAGATTAGGTATAAGTAAACTATGGTCAAACTGCCCCCTGCTTGCTACAGGCCCAGAATGACACTCTTGGGGACATTCCATGAAAGACTTGCTGCACTTATGCAGTGATCATAAATGACACAGTGGCCCATGGAAACAATGCTGTTTGAAGCTCTTCTGCTCCACCCTCCTGTATCCAGAAGTGAGTGACAGATACGAGTCACTGTATTTACTATAGTTGTTGCATAGTAAGGTAGGAACGCACCAGGAAACAAAGACTGATACTTCTGCTCTCGCCTTTATCCCACACAGTGAGTGTACTGTTTTTATTAACATGTGGAGCACTGTTGACTTGAGAAATTGATATGTATGTTGAGAATTACAACACTATAAAACTTAATGGCAAGGCCACTCTCTCTTCCCCCATGATATTTCTGATATATCTAAGGGAAAATTTAACATATAGCATATAAAATGCAATGTGCAATACGTAATAACAACTGCCATTAAATGTAATAAATAACATAGACAGCTATATTTGCCTCATCTGCCCATTTGGCTAAAAATGTCTCTGCTTGCATTCCTCAAATCCTAACGGTGATGTGTTGAAATAGCGTCCATATGTCGATGACTCCCAAATGTACATCTTGAGCTTTAACCCTTCCTGCATTCTAGATTCATATACGCAGTGGGTGAATGACATCTCCACCTCCCCAAACCTATTCCCCCCCCCATTGCCCAGGTATACATCCAGCCATACATCCAGGTATCCCCTTGATTCCTCGTTTCTGCGTATCTAATCCATTCACAAGTCAGTTCCCCTTTCAAATATAACCTAAATCTGCTCACGTCTCTCCATCTTTACTGCTACCACCTTACAACAAACTATCATCACAATTCCTCAAGAATTTTCTAACATTCTCAAAACTGCTCTCCTACTTCCTATGTTACCATTCTTTTTTCACAATCTATATTTTAAATCTATTTCACAATCTATATTTTAAAAAAATCTATAAATCTGATGTTTTCACTCCCCTGCTTAATATCATTCATGAGTTTCCATTGCACTTAGAATCAAAGACAAACTCCTCACCACTGCCTTTATGGTCCTTTGTGGCCTGACTCCCTCCAGCCACATCCCAGACCACTCCCTGTCATAAACTGTGCCTCAGCTACTCTTTTCTATAAACTCTCCCAAACTATCTCCACATGGAGGCATTTGTCCCAGTGCCCTCTGCCCAGAATGCTCTTCCCCCAGGTCTTTGTTATGATCAGAGGACCATTTAGGTCTCAACTCAAATGCCTGCTCAGAGAGGTCCCTGACATCCACACCTAGAGCCGATCCCTCCCACCCCTCACTCTCTCTTGCATCACCCTGTTTGGATTATTTTATAATAATTTTCTATAAAATGTTCTATCTGAAATGATCTTATTTATTTACTTATTTATTGTCTGTCTCCCACAATTAGAATGTGAGCCCCATAAAGGCAGAGAGAGCTATTGGTCCTGATCACCACTGCAAACTCAGTGCCTAGAGCAGTATACAGTGGGACCCAGTAAGTATCTGTTCAATGATTTGGTTTTTCCTTCGAGAAAAAAGCATGTGTCAAGGTAAGATACCTAAGTGGGGTACAGAGTCCACTTGTTCACTTGTGATGAAAGATGCAACCCAAACACAGAGATATAAGATGCCTTCCCATTTGCTTTTCTAATAAATTCTATTCTTGGTTGCATAGTCCATTAATATGAATTAAATTTCTGCCTCTTGGATGTTGGTGATAATAGACATCTCAAACTCATTTAGTCTGACCCCTGCTTTTCATAAAAGGAATAAATATACACTATTAAGTATTTAAAATACAGTAAAAAATTAACAGTTTTGAGAGCACTAGTGTGATGGGAAAACTTTATATTGATTCCTTTGTGGTCAACAAGGACTCTCTCCTTGACCAAACTTTGGTCAGGCTCCTCTGAGCTCTCTTCTTGACTAGGTCTCAACTGTGGCCTATAACAGCTGCAACTGAGATAAGCAATTTCTTCCACCACCCACTCCCCACTGTTCCCCCTAAAAGACATGAACAAACACTAGCATAGTTCTATCAGCTCAAGACTGTGTTCCTAGGGTGACAATCCCAGACCCCTTAAAACACCTGTTTGAAAGAAAGCTCAAGACTGCCAAAAGAATTTACTGTTTGTTTCAGCCGAAACCTAAGTATAGGCCCCTAACTTCCCTTTTCTTAGAGCACTTACCTTAGAAAACTGGCAATTGCAAATCTTTTCTCTCTTTGAGATTTATCGTCTACATTCCAGGAATGTCTTTCTCTAGGACTTGGGAGCCATTCCTTTGAAATGTTATCATCAAGACTGATAGGGCCCCTCTTGCACAGTCTCTGTGGGAGAGTAGGATCCTAACGTGCATAAGCGCCCCTTAACAGACAAAGGTGGCCCAATTACATTGAACAACCCCCCAGTAGTGTCCTTCAGTACTTTTCCTCTAGCATACTCCAAGGTTTAGAAAGCCTCCCACCTTTTGTTTCTATGAAATTAAGTTTAGTTCTACATTGAAGTCTCTCTCTCCTACTGAAATAGCTCAAACAAAATCTGTCTTCTCATTTTTACCAAGTCTCTAGTGACTAATTTCTCTTTAACATCATGAGCTAGCCAGTTATGTGTGGCAAGTTTGGCCCTACTTTACTGTGGATGAATTCTCATAGATGGTGTACTATGTGTACTAAAATGGTGCTATGGTGTACTAAAATCTAGCCAGCATTTTAGTCTCCTCAAGACGATGATGTTCCTCAGGAATGTTCTTCACACTCTCTCCATGGTGATAGGAGGTGAGGGGAAACTTCCCCTTTCCCTCTAAAGTTTGCTGAAAGGCCAACTCATAAAAAAGCAGATTAATAAGAGAAAGAGGTTTACTTACCATGACCACAGGGAGAATTACAGAGTGATTACCCAGTATCCCAGTGGGGTCCAGAAATTTATATACCCTCCTTTCAGAGCGGAGGGGGAGATGAGGAATATAAGTAATTCTGCTTAGAGGCAATACATGGTTGCTAGAGAGATGAATAGCTACTTGGGAGAATGAATGGATCGGGGTGGGGATACAGATTGACTTATAAATTAATCTGAGAGACAAGTATTATATTTAAAATGACTTAGGCCAGGTCTGATTGCATTCTTGATCTCCTTTCTTGCAATATATTACGATAACAGGGAGGGGAAAGGAAGTCAATTGTTCTTTTTTGATGAGCATATCTGGTTTATGCAGATAGATGGAAAGCCCTCCCAAAGTCTATGGGCTTCTAATTCAAAATACTCTTTATTCCAAGGAATCGTGTTTTGGGATGAGATTTCCTGAGCTCCTTCAAGATATAAAAAAGCAAATTCAAAACAGCATAGTTGGCTGGGCTGGTCAGCCTCTGAGCACTATAATGGAAGCAGCTATGCAGTCTTTTGAAAATCGCTTGCAGGAGAACAAAAAAAAAAGATTGATTTTGAAATTTTCAGTTCTTGCTTTGCAGGTTGAATCACTGCAGAAGCAAAAACAGTTCTCTGAAAATAGATTAAAATCCTCTCATTTTTCTGATCAGTCAGAACATTCCTCCAGATGTCTGCAGATACTACAGAAAACCTGGACATTGGAAAAGTGCTTTTCCAGCCCTTAAAAGAAAGGAAAACTCAAAAAAAGCCCTCCCCAAAACCTAGCAGGTTCATTTTTCTCCTCCTGTGGGACAATACGCCATTGATTGATGGGGTCAACCAATCCTCAGTTGCACCCCAGACCCCATCATTAAACTGGATTTTCTAACTGATACTGGTGCTACATTATCTACCACTTGATCAGAGGAATTATCTCTACCTCTCACCTCTAATTCTATTGAAGCTATTGGAGTCTCTGGGCAACCTATTTCATTACCTATCTCTCAGGTCTCCCCTATATTCCTAAACCCTCTTAATACCCACCATGCCTTTCTAATGTCTGATTCCTCACCTGCAAACCTTTTAGGTAGAAACCTGTTATGTAAATTTAATGCCACCATACAATGTAATGAAAAAGGTGTTTTTATTTCTCTGCCCTCAGACTAAATTCCAAACTTCCTACTCTCCTTAATGGAGACCCATTCGGATTTAAATTCTTCTAAAGACTTAGTCTTACAGGCTGTCCCAGATAACCTCTGAGCAAAACATGCAAATGAGGTCAGACTGCTACTGTGTGCAGAACACATATGCATTTCCTGGAAAAGAAATCAACCCTTCCCGTCAGTAGTTCTATACCCTCCTCAGGAGATGTGGAATGGGAAATTGAACCTGTAATAGACTCCCTTTGACAATAGGGGGTACTTGTCTTCACCAACTCACCCTGTAACACCCCAATTCTACTGGTAAAAAAAAAAAGAAGGAAAATTTGATTGAGATGGCAATCAAATTTATCAATTTGTACAGGATCTGAGAGCCATAAACTCCTTTGTAATCCCTCGACACCATGTTGTGCCTAATCCTGCTACAATTCTTACCTCAATTCCTGCTGATGCAGCCTGTTTTACAATAACTGACATCTGCTCAGCTTTCTTTTCAATTCTGTTGCACCCTGACTCACAATTTCTCTTTGCATTTACTTTCAGAGGGAGACAATTAACATGGACTCGCATATCTCAGGGGATACTGTGAGTCTCCTTCAATATTCTCTCAAATCCTCAAAGCTGATTTGGATTCTATAACCTTTACCCAGGGATCCACTCTTGCTCAGTACATGAATGACCTTTGCAGGGTGCCCTCTTAGACTCCCTCATTCTTTTAAAGGCTCTAGCTGAGAGATGCCATAGAGTCTCCAAGTCTAAACTCCAGTGGGTGCAGACAACTGTTCCTTCCTTAGCACATAAAATATCTCAGGGCACGCAAAAGCTCACCCCAAAACACCTTGAACCAATTTTGTCTATCCCTCTTCCCCAAACTAAGAAACAACTATATAAATTTCTAGGAGCAGCTGGCCACTGCCACCGCTAGATTCCTAATTTTGCTGCTCTTGCTAAATCATTATATTCCTTTATCCCAGACAGTATTCAAGAGCCTATTCTCTGCTCCTGAGAGGCTTTAGACTCCTTCAAAGCCCCAAAATTAGCATTATCCATACCTCCTGCTCTGGGCTTACCTAATTTTGATAAATCTTTCCACCTATATTGCCATGAAAATAATGGGCTTGCTGCTGGTATTTTAGGACAGCCCTTTTCCTCTCAGATCCATTCTATAAGCACATTTTTCATGCCAATTGGCTCCTGTGGCAGCAGCTGCCACCCTAATTGACAAAGCCAGCACGTTTACGTCAGGTTTCCCATTCACCTGTGCATTCCCCATGCTGCGTCTGCTCTTTAACAAGTCCGTAAAACACAGCACCTCTCTGCTAGCTGACAGACCAAGTAGGAGCATGTCTTTTTAACCAATCCCTTCATTATTTTGCATCATTACTGTAACAGAGGGAAGGGCCTGAGGAAAAAAAAGATTTTCTGTCTCTTTAAAACTTCCCACACTCTTTTGGGAACCCCAGCCTGGCCTGCAGCCCTTAGGCAGGTTAAGTCCTTTGTTGAAAGAGATAACTCTCAGGTGGTGCCAGCCCCCCAGGTAGGCAGCTGGCAGAGTTCACAGGCTTTGTCTTTGGCAGAGATGGGATGATCAGAATAGTTAACCACAATAGCCTAGAACTGAGGGGCCCTCCCTTTAAAAGCTCTGTATTTCTACCTATGCTCAGAGAAATTTGGATTTTGAGATAAGAAGGTCTACCATTTTTCCTCCTTTGCTGGCGAAATAATCTCTTTCCTCTTTCCCAAAACACTTGTCCTCATCCTTCTGATTTGGCCTCATGGACAAGAGCCAAGTTTTTGGTAACATTACAACACTTCAAATCCGGCTACCCTCCTACCTCTCTCTGATGGTGGAGACCCCCACTCCATTTCACATGATTGCCTTAACAGTTGTTAATATGGTTTTAAAACCATGAGAGGATCTTTCAGACATTCCTTTAGACAACATAGACTTATTTCTCTTTTGTGATGGCTCTTGTAAATGAGATTTCAAAGAAAGTATAATAACTGGCTATGCTATAGTTTCCCCACATGAAATCCTTGATGCATATTCTCTGCCTACCATAAAGTCAGCACAATCTGCTGAACTCACTAGAGCTTACACATTGGCAAAAAGAAAGACTGCCACTGTTTACACAGACTCAAATAAGCTTTTGGAGCCTGCCATGCAGTTGGCATAATTTAGAAACCTCATGGTTTCTTCTGCTGGCACTTCTTTAGATTGCCAATGGGCCTATAATTGCTGCCATATTACAAGATGTTCACCTTCCTTCTATGATTGCTATTGTTTATTGCCCAAACCACACTAAGGAAATGGATACTATATTCCTAGGAAATGTTAGGGCAGACAGGGATGCTATATATGCAGCCAAAAATGGCCCTCCCTTTCCTTTTCCTACTCAATTTATTACCCTGTCCTTATCCCTGTCTGACATTATTGATCATCAGGCTAATGCCCTACCACCTGAAAAGAATAAGTGGATGCAAAAGGGTGCTTGACAGTTATCAGATGGGTTGTATATTGGGCCGAATAGACCCCCTGTGGTCCCTTTTCTTTTAAGTTTTTGGCTTGCACTTATCTCCCATCAGATGAGACATATGTGCAAATGGGGGATAATTAAGGAACTAAAAACAGTTGAGCAGCACAATTCACAATTGTAAAGATGCGGAAACAACCCAAGTACCCATCAATACATGAGTGGATTTATAAAATGTGGTATATGTATACCATGGAGTTCTACTCAGCCACAAAAAACAAAAAGAAAAATCTCCCTGAATTCAAGCAAGCCAGGCCAAACTATACGGAGACAACTGGAGGACCACACCTATAGGTGACCTTAGAATAAGAATTTCCAGGGCCAGTTCCCAGGCCCCTGAAGCAGATGTCTTCACAAAGTAGACAGCTTTTCCCCAAGATTATAGGTCAAGAAACCCCATTTTTTATCCAACCCCCCCTTTTTCCCTTTTAAACCTCCCTCCAAAAAAGAAAAGAGTCCTCTTAAAATATTTCTTTTACGCCTCACTCTTTGAGGATTGCACATTGGAAGCTGATTGGAGACTGCCTCAACCTATCCCAGTCTCTCTTTTAATCTTCCACTGTGACTCTTCTTTCAAACTGCGCCTTGCTCTTACTAACCTTTACTGTTTTTCCAGCAGGTCAGGTCAGGCACAGATCCAGCATCCATTTGCACCAGTCTTTTAAATTCTGGCTACTACGTTAACTAATCAATCTAATTGCTGGGTGCTCCAACATCTAGATCATACAAAGAAACCTAAACTCATTTCTGTTTCTGCCAATGTGAGTGCCTGGCGGAACCAGTTTGGAAGATGGATGTATGACAAGATATGGCATGACAATCAGAGAAAAAATCATGCTGCTTCTGTTGGTGAGTCAACTGGACACAGAAAGAGCTCTGTGGAAGCTCAAGACTATATTTTGTTCAGGTAAAGTCACTAGATAGAAATTTTTCCCTCTACATTGGAAACAGTGATGATGCTGGATCTTTTATGAGTGACATATATTAGGACGATATTATGATCAGACCCTACAGTTTGATTCCACAGATGGCATTCTTACACCTCTTACAAAGATCATAGACGATGCTGACACTGACCCTCATGATGTCAACACTTGTCAAATCACCAGATGCTGTGTAACTTAGGGTAGCTCACGTGCTCCCCTTGTTAAATTGCCAGACACTAAAGATTACACATTGATAGACGAAAAGTCTGAAGTGACTTGGTTAGGTAACAAAATCAAGTCCTATAACTGCCAGAACCAGACCAAAGGCCTTTTATATCAACTATTTCACAACCTGTCCTATTTCCACGGATTGGCAGGGACACATGGCAACTGGAGACGTAGAAGTGCCAATGAGGAAGAAGAGGCGCAGCAAACTCCAGGCTGGGAGGTCACAGGTTCCAGCCTGACCCTATCTGTAAATAACACTGTGGTGATAAAGTATACAAGTAGTTCCCACCTAGATGGTCAGGACACTATGGACCTGCTTATCTGATACCCTCTGTTACCAGGTACTCCATTTTATTATTATTTTTTCTTTAAAAAACATATTTTCTGAATTTTTATTTTTTTTTATTTTTTTTTATTTTTTAGACAGAGTCTTGCTCTGTCACACGGGCTAGAGTGCCATGGTGTCAGCTTAGCTCACAGCAACCTCAAACTCTTAGGCTCAAGTTATCCTCTTGCCTCAGCCTCCTGAGTAGCTGGGACTACAGGTGCACACCACCACACCAGGCTAATTTTTTCTATTTTTAGTAGAGACGGGGTCTCGCTCTTGCTCAAGCTGCTCTCAAACTCCTGACCTCAAGCAATCCTCTCTCCTCAGCCTCCCAGTGTGCTACGATTACATGTGTGAGCCACCACGCCTGGCCAGTGTTCCACTTTAAGTGCCAGCCAAATTACAAACTTGGGCTCCTTTGGTCATAAATGTACTAGATGTGATATTATAAAAAACCCACTTGTATATCACAATTCTAAGTTCTTTTCAGTGCTCAGGACTCTTTTCCTGGCATTTGGAACTCATGAGATTGAAAAGGCAGATTTGAATCCCTCCATGGTAACAGAACAAGGGTTCAGTATCACCAAGCAAGCATTGGAAGCACTTCAGTTAGAAATCAATAGCCTAGCCTTGGTTGTATTAATATTTCAAATACACTGTGTGCTGGATGCCCTGACAGCCTGACAGAAAGGAGGTGATTATTGACCAAAAAGTACTGTTTCTACATAAACCTCTCAGGCGAAGTAAAGACTGATCTACACCTCTTAAAAGATAAATATTCTCCATCAGATTAACGAAGCAAAACCATTCTATCGGTCTGACCTATTGCCAGGAATGGGAGACTGGTTTAACTGGGTGTGGAGAAATGTGCTTAGATCTGTTCTTCTCTGCTTTTTCATTCTAATTTTAATCTGTGTTCTTGTCTCCCTTTTCAGATCTCTTGTTACTCAACTACTAACCCGATCTCTCTCTCCACAGCCACGGACCCAGCTTCTAATGTGTGAAACCTCATAGGGAAGTTCTATACAGGTGGAATGAAGGAGCTCAGGAAATTTCACCCCAAAATATGACTCCTTGGTATAAAGAGTATTTTGACCTAACGGCCCTTAGAGATCAACAGGGCTTAGAAGAAGCTTTCCCTCTTTCTTCATAAAAATTCAGAACCATCAAAAGAACAATCGACTTCCTTTCCCCTCCCTGTTATCTCAATATATTACAGGAAAGAAGATCAAGAATGTAACCAGACCTGGCCCAAATCATTTTAAATATAGTGCCTGTGTCTCTCAGGTTAACTTAATTTCCAAAGAGACTCATTTACAAGTCAATCTCTTTCCCCACTTCCATTCATTCTCCCAAGTATCTATTCATCTTCCCTAGCAACCATTTATCGCCCCTAAACAGAGTTACCTATATTCTGCATCTCTCTCTCCCCTGTGAAATGAGGGCATAAAAATTTCTGGACCCCATTGGGCTATTGGGTAATCACTCTGTGATTCTCCCTGTACACATGGTAAACAAATCTCTTTCTCTTATTAATCAGCCTTATTGTGAGTTGATCTTTCAGGGAAACTTTTAGGGAAAAGGGAAAGTTTCCCCTCATCCCCACTAGTCATCTTAACTAATTATATCTGTAATCAACTTATTTCCAAATAAGGTCTTGTTCTGAGGTATTAGGGGTTAGAATTTAAACATATCTTTTTTGAGGGGGAACACAATTCAACTCATTATACTTTCTTTACATTCCGTAAGTATAATAATAAAAAAATGTTTAAAGTAGTAGGGATGGTAAATATTGAATCTCTACAATATTTAAGCTGACTTTTTAATATAAGACTTATGTTTAAAGTTGATAGACTTTTTTTTTAGAGACAAGGTTTCACTATATGTGCCCAGGCTGGCCTCGAACTCCTGGCCTCAAAGCCTTAGGTGATCCTCCTGCCTTAGCCTCCTGAGTAGCTGGGATTACAAGCTTGAGCCATTACACCCAGCTTGATACAAATTCTTTCTAATTAAATATGATCATTGTCATTGGTGAGAAATGTTCACATAAGTATGTAATAAAGTAAGAATATTTTATAACTACTTAACAACTTACAACAGTTGAAATTATATTTACATAATCTATCTTCCCTTCCTTTTTTTTAATTGACAAATGTAATAGTAAATTTCTTGTAAATATGAGGATTGATTTTGAATTAAATCAAATTTTCTCTTGATGAACTAACGTGCATTGTTAGGATAGTCTAACTGTAGCTAGCTAGGACTCTATGAAAAGTGTGGTTAGCACTAACGTATTTGAAGATAGAATTTGGTTCTCTGTAGCTCCAATAGGAAGGAACCCCTACCAGGATTGTTGGTAGGATTAAAATAATTAAAATGAAAACTTTTTGAAAATTATAAAGCACCAGAAATTTATAAATACATCCATATATTATCAGGAATTTTTAGTTCTAAAGAAAGTTTGTGACTTCTCCTGAACCATTCCTTTCCCCCAAGACACCTTTTTTTAAATCTGGTTTTAAAAAAAAAAGGAAGAAGAAGTAGTTGAACCAGGAACAAGAGATAAATGGGAGTCAACATTTTTGATTCTCTTTGGTGTCCAGATGATAATGGAAGTAAATACTCTGAGATGCCACTAAGAAAGAAAAGAAAATCACCCTAAAGAGCTGTCTCTCTACAAACTATTGGATTTATTCTCTGAGAAGAGAGTATTTTTTATTATAGTGATTCAAATTTGGAAAAATTCTGAGAAACTGAAAAACATGATAATTAATTGCTTGAGATTAGCAGAAAATATAAATTCTAGGACGATCTGGGAGTATAGATTTGGTTTGGGTGTTGCTTTGGCCAGGCCTGAGAATCATAATGGAAATAGATTTCTAGAAGGACCCACCAGTGAACCTAGCTGCAGTCTTCTACGTTCAGCTAGAGAAAGATTATGTTCCAAAAGACAGTGTTCCTAGACCAAAAAGCTTGGTTTCATGTTCCATCATGTTTTCGCAGTAGAGCAGTTAAACTAGGTAATAGGTATGTATGTGTGGCATTGAGGTGGTATCAGGTATAGCTCATGGAATTGCAACTCTACACTCTTAAATCCTGGAAATGGATTTACCTTTGCAATCAAACCATTTCACTCTGCCCACATTACTACCTGTATATGATTACTTAGGTAGATCATTTAGCTGGTGGTTTATCCTAAGAAAACATCGAAACTATTTTCAGTATAAACTAAGACTTACACTATTTTGAAATACTATGTCAATTTTCTGAAATCTGGTGTCAAAGTAAAAATTGCACAGGACAAAATTAAATAGGCAAGTAAGACTTTATTCAAGGCTATTGCATTAGGGGAGAAAAGGAAAGAATAGGGTTTTTTTAAAGGCTGGGGTGAGCTAGTAGAAAAGTGCTGGAGGGCATTAGGGAGAAGCTATAGGCCATCTGTGTTTGCTAATTGGCTTTATCCAAAGGAAAGATAAACTACTCATATCTTTATGATAGGAGATGGTTTTGTAACTTGGAGCAAGGTAAGTGCCCCACTGAAGTTAGGCACCTACCCTCCCATAGGAATGGGGAGATAGGGGTTACTATCTCCTTTTAAGATTACATTTCAAAGAGATAGCTCCAGATCCTCGAGAAAGATATTCCTGGGTTGTAAAACTGGCAAGAGTCTGTTTTAAAAGAGATATATACATCTCAAAGAGCAGACAAAGAATTTACAAGTTTTCTAAAGAAAATGCTCTAAGAAAAGGGAGGTCAGGAGCATAGAAGGAGGTGGAAAACTAGGTCTAAAGTTTAGTCAAGCTGAGTGGACTGTTAAGGCCATCTTGCTCACTGGTCATATGATAAATTATCATTTAACATTAAATTAATTTTTGCTTAATCTAATTACTCAGTTGTATCTCAAACTCTACTTTTGTTTTCTCTAATGAAGATGCCATCTGTTCTAATTGTTGCAAACCTCCAATTAGTACTGCCCAATAGAACATTCTGCAGTGATGAAAATATTCTATAATATACACTGTCCAATACAATAGCAAACTACCCACAAGTGGCTATTGAGCACTTGAAATGTGGCGAATGTGACTGTAGAACTAAATTTTTAGTTTTTATTGATCTAAGTTTAAATAGCAACATGTGGCTGGTGGCTGCCATATTGGACAATGTAGCTTCCAAATCTACCTCACCATTAAGTGAGAATTAAGTAAGATAATGTATATGAAAATACCTAGCAAAACACCTAGTGCTAAATAGGCACCCAACCATGTTAGTTTCTTTTTCAGGGGCATATAATGAATTGTGGCAGAGTGTTCAAAGTCAAAAACGTAACAGATAATAGGGCCCTGCTGCTGCAGGTGTTGCAGGAGCAGAAGTGTTAATGTTCCTCATCCTTACAAGGCACAGATGCTCTGGCTGTTGTGTGATCTACAGGAAGTTACTTAATCTTGGAAACAATCACTTTGTTTATATTGACTCAAATAAGAATGCTATATTTTAAAATCAGAAATCACAGGCATTTGGGTTACTCTCAAAACATTTAATAATAATTTATTATTACATGATGTTGTTGATGTACTCTTTCCCTTGGAAGAGTTAAAACAAACAGAAACCTTTACAGAAACTAATTCAGAACATCCTTCACAGAGTCTTCTGGTATAGAGGCATTATTTTATAAATTACATGCTTCTAAAAGAAATTATGTTGTCTTCTGGCAGTGAATTATATATTTAAGAATGTGGGATACACAGAGGAGAAAAGGAAAAGTAGTATATATAATGAAGGAAAGAGAGCAATTTTGGCAAAAGCGTTTCAGCAGAATATGAGGATCTTGGCATACTATTATACAATTAGCCTTAGTCTGAAATTAAGCTGAATTAAGCTGCCCCAGCCAGTAGGAATTCCACATTTTTAAGCTGTGGGCATACTGCTGGTTTTTCCCAGATACTATCTTCTCTCCTATGTCTGACTTGGCTTTTTCTGCACTATTGATCACTATCACGTATTTTTGTTTATTTTCAATAATCTCAATTTTCTCTTGAGAATTGTGTAGTGATAAATTGCCCCAAGAGATGGTAATATTTTTATAACTTGACCAGGATGTTTATATGAAAGAATCATTTTAAATCAATTACACTTATTCTCTGATTCAGAAGTTTGAGGTGTTGTATTTAACCAAAAGCAGAATAATGGAACTCCTGGTCTTGGATTCTACTACATTTGACACATAAAATAAACAGATTTTAGCAGTTTGTTTTATAATTGGCCCGACTAGGGAGGTGTTGGATACTGATCTTTTATTCTTAATATTACTCCAAGCAGATATAACCTAGTAACAGCTAGAAAGATTTACTTTGTTTAAGTAAAATTAAGCTAAATTGATTTAAAACTATTCAGGTTTACACAATGTACAAATGATAAGATTATAATTTGCTAACAAAAGCCATCAAAACAAATTCCAATAATCCATTTAAAATATTTCATTTACAAAATTTCAACTTATACTTCTAAGGAATATGTCTATAGTGTAAAACAAGATATAACTATATAGGCCAGGTACGGTGGCTCACACTTGTAATCCTAGTACTCTGGGAGGCTGAGGAAGGAGGATTGCTTGAGCTCAGGAGTTGGAGACCAGCCTGAGTAAGAGTGAGACCCCATAGCTACTAAAAATAGAAAAATTTGCCTGGGCGTCATGGTGTGTGCCTATAGTCCCAGCTACTTGGGAGGCTGTGGCAAGAGGATCTCTTGAGCCCGGGAATTTGAGGCTGTAGTGAGCTATGATCACATCACTGCACAGTGTGTGACAGAGCAAGACCCTGTTTCAAAATAATAATCATCATCTCTTTGTGGAGTATTTTTTGTCCAAAAGTAATGACTTTCAAACACCTGAGATAAGCATTTCTGACTAATGAATTTTCTTGGTTAATGCTGACACCTTTAAAAAAATCAGGATTTCAAAAAATTCTGAATACATTCAAAGTGTAAGATAAGTAGTTCAAATACAACGTATTTTCATTTTCAAGTGATTTGTGCCAGCTAATCCTATAAACGCTAATACTGTAGTAGGGTAAGCTAATTCTTTCTAAGAATGACTCCTGGGACATTGCCAGTATCTGCTCTTATTTTCATTCTTTGACTTCTTTTCAGGGTTCATTATGTAAGCTTTCCTTAGATACCCTGAACAATGAGGTCACTATACAATTTGCCTACTTCATTGAAAACTTTCCATTTTATAGTTTCAAAGTTTTGGTATTTATTTTTTACTTATGGATTGTAGGGGCTACTGCATTTTAAACACAAGTATATTTCTGAGTCCACTTTCCACACCATCCAGCTAAGATTAAGCTATAATGTCGCAGCAATTGTGTGAGGTCACATTCTTGGGTTCTAAGCAACACTTTCAGAAAAAGTTTCCTTTCTTCTTTATTTCCAACATAAATAAATCCTGTTATAGAATCTCTTCCTATCACGAAAGGTTGGCTTCTATCATGGAATTACAAATCTCAGAGTTGGCTCTAGTCCAACATTCCACTCAATCCAAGAAACCATTATTTAGCATAATTTAATACCCCAATGAATGATCATCTAGTCTTGGCCTAAAGTCCACTAGTGATGGGAAAATTCATCTTCATTAAACCCCTGTTCCTCTTATGGTATAATAGAAACCCACTGCCTTTGGAAACAAAGATGGATTACAATTCCTGTTCTAGCAATATGAGCTAGGGCAAAGTTGCTCACCTTCCCTGAGCCTTGTCTTCCTTGCCTATGTCTGGCATATAAGAGCTCAAAATATAGCTGATGATTAGGATGCCAGGTGTGGTGGCTCACACCTGTAATCACAGCACTTTGGGGGGGTGAGGCGGGGGATCACTTAAGGCTAGGAGTTCGAGACCAACCCAGGAAACATAGTGAGATCCTGCCTCTACAAAAAATAGAAAAAATTAGCTGGGCATGGTGGTACACACCTGTAGTCCCAGCTATTCAGGAGGCAGGAGGATGACTTGAGGGTGGGGAGTTTGAGTCTGCTGTGAGCTGTGATCATGCTGCTGCACTCCAGCCTTGGGCAACAGGGCAAGGCGCTGTGTGAAAAAAAAAAAATAGCTGATAACCAACTATATGAGGATAAAACTGTTAATGTAAAATCTGCTCAGTGGTTAATAGTTTCTACAGAAAATTCTTTTTCTGTTAAGCCCAAATCTGTCTCCATATAAATTCATTCATTCAATCAATATTTATAGGAGGGCTGTTCAAGGTACTGCATATAACTCTGAACAAGACAGATGGGAATGTACTATCAGTGAAATTATACTCTAGTGAGAAGAAACAGACCAACAGACAAAAAATGAATGAAGTTTATAGGAAAAAAATTAAGTGAATAGATAATGATACTTGTTATACAGAAATTTGAAACAGGGTTATGTACCAGTTACTGGGTGGCTACCTCAGGCAAGATGTTGCTGAGGCAGTGTCACATGAGCTGAACTCTGAATGACCAATCTTCTATCCCTTGATTCCAGTTATGCTCTTCAGAGCAGCCCAGAAAAAAACTTTCAAATTCTTGAAGGCAACTAACGAGTCTTCCTTTAGATTTTTTTTTTTTTTACTTCAAGCTGAATATGGCCACTCCCTTCAACTATTTCTTATATAACATGATTTCAACAAAAAAATTTCAACTGGAAAGACTCCAGTTTTATCAGCGTTGTCTTTAAATGTGTCCTTAGATTGAAAACAATACTTTAGATGTACCTTGAACCATGTACAATATGGTGAGAACATCTTTTCCCCGCATCTGGATTCTGTATTTCACTAATGGCACATGAACAAACTTATACAATGTAGCCCAATCGTAGGCAATAACCCAATACTGACTAAGTGGTAATCAATTAGAAATAGCCAGCCTTTTTCCACAGGAACTTCTGTTTGGGCACATTGCCGCCTCCTTATGCATGCACACTCATTTCTAGACCAGGACTTTACATTTACTTTAGCTAGAGTTTATCTTGTTAGTTTCAACCTAATTCTTTCAGCCTATGGAAGGTTTTTCAATCTTAATTCTTTCCTCTACTATACTACCTATTCCTTCAACCTTCATATTATTCATAAATTTAGCTATTATATTGCTAGTCCTATAAAATGGGAATCCCAACAAATACAAAAATATTTCAGAGCCTTGGTAAATTATTCAAGAAACAATTTTCTTACAAAAAGAAAATCCATATGACTACGGATGATTTCTCCTCCACCACCACCTCATGTTTTCTAAATCTGTATTAAGCAAGAATTATCTTTATAATTAGGAAAAAAGTTATAAGAAATACATATCACATTTTTTTAAAAAAAGTATACCTTCCACATTTTCATCTAAAAAGATAATAAATGTTAAAGAATAAAGACAATGATAGAGTCTCCTGCTATTCTATAGAAACTTCCCTCCAGGCTGATACAGAACAATTTATTATTAGGGCTGTCAATTTAAACCCAAATTTACCTGGGCAATAGTAACATATTAATAGTTGTATTATTATGGTAGCAACATAACGGTCTAGAAGGTTGTACGCCTTTGATTCTATGTCCTCATATATGTTAAAGTCTCAAGAAATAAGATTTCCTGGTAAAATTTTTTCTTCTATTTCTTAGTTTAAAAATAATTTTCTCAAGAATTCATAGAAATAATGATTATTTGAGTCAGTCAAGCATAAAAAAAATCCTTTTCTGCTTTAGTGTATGCCTTAAAAACTATACAAAAGTGTTTAGAATTAAAACTAAACCTTGGCATAAAACTAATACTCAGAGGACCAAGAATGCATTTTTGAGTGTAGGAAAGCATATGCTTTTGAGAGAAATTTAGAACAACAACAACAACAACAACAAAAAAAAACATTTTGCAGGGTGTGGGCAGAGAGTTAATCCTTATCCAGAGAGAAATGGTTACATGATATAATTATCTTGATATAATTTACACACAGAACACATTGACCTTGAGAAGTTCAGTTCAATTTGAATTTTTATCCCTCCTTTTATTTCCCTGGAGATCTGACATTCGAATCTGAATCATTAAAAGCAAATATGTGACTTTTTTTCTAAAACTCAGCAGTAGAGCAGGCAGAAGCCGAGGTTGTCACCTTAATAACACAATCCCCTTCTCTCGGTTCCTCGCTCTCTGTTGCTGATCTCAGGGCAAGAGCTGAGCTGGAGCATGGTGGAGTGGAGCTGTTGCATAGGCTCAGGTCAGAAAAGAGGGAGAGGTCTGAGATGAAGAATGAGTTTTAGTTGATAAGACACTGACCAGTTTTCCTTTGAAAGCACGAGTATGGTCTTGATGAAGACATTTCTTACATCATGTCAGATTTCATATCAATGACAATCATTGATTTTGACTGGACTCTGAGAGGAAGATGCCAGTCAGTCTGCATCTTAATGCTTAAGGTGGAAGCTGGAGACTGTCCTGGGGCATGCCACTCCTTCCATAGTTAGCCTATTTCTTCAAATGCAGGTCAACACACATTTATTGAATTCTTATTATGTTCCAAACACTAAGGATTCAAAGATTAATGAAATGTAGGTCTTGCTCTCAAAGAGCTAACAATCAAGTAGGAAAGACATAAATAACCTAGATACAGAGACAGCCTGGAGGAAAACATAACGGTATACCCATCTTTTTGTGTGATCACCAAGGGGGGACCCCCTAACCCAGCCCAGAGGGACTCCTAAAGTGATACCCTCTAAGTTCAGAGCAATAAAATTCTCAGAGAAGCATTCTCCTCTCTGCCTCTCTCCAGCATCTGGCACAGTGTCTAACCCATACTAGGTGTTTAATAAATATTTGCTGGGCTGAATTGAATGTGCTTTACTCATGTTAAAAGGTTTTATGCAAGATCAGGAGGGCTGATTTAGGATGAACTGTATATTCCCATTAAAGCTTCAAAGAATTCAGGTATATCCTGTTTATTTTTTCCAGAATAAATATTTTTTGTATACATTGCTGTGTTTATTGTTTGCCACCCCACCACCTCCTCTAGGAATATGACTCCCTGAGGATGGGATTTGTATTTCCATTGCCTAGAACCGTGGCCAGCCCCTAGCAGAAACTCAATAAATATTTGTTGAATGAATGTGGAATCCAACACTAGTTACATTGATGAAATGAACAGTTTAAAGGGAAATTTGATAAATTGCCTTACTTATTTGGGGGAGGGTTACACAAAGCAAATTCATAAGACTCTGTATGAGAATTCAATGCCTAAATTCTTTTTGCCTAGAGCAATAGTTTTTGGTCTTTTGAGGATCTCATAAAGCTATTAACTTTCTCTATAGAAAAATGCACATTTATATATCAAGCATTGACATAAACAAATATACAAAAATATCTGGTTGAAAGCCCTTAACTTAGTGGAGAAGTGGGAAAATTTGAAAAAAATTGATTAGCCTTTCTTTGTGTTTGCTTTTTTTTGGGAAACAATTTTATTGTCCATCTTTAAGTGTGCTTTGCTTTAATTTATTTGTAAAATGAGAGCTATTGAATGATACATGTGTCGAAGCAGCTGTATTCTATGATCTTACCTAGCTCAATGCTGAAAGATGTTTTTTAAAAATCTATATTTGGTTTTTCCTCCTTTGGTCTCCCTTGAACTTTGTCTATTAAAACAAATGTTCTAAGTGAGTTCAGATACATCATTAATAAGTGTAAACTAGGCAATTATTTTAAAATTTATTAAGTAAATATTTCAAAAAATTCTTCAATTTCAGAATACAAAATGGACCATGTTATTAAAATAAAACCTACCAACCTTTGGAAATGGTTGTACAAGTGTTGAGATCTGCAAAAGCTCTGGAGCTAGAAAGAATCTTCCACATTAGGTGTGGTGGACAGCCTCTGAAATGGCTCACAAATATCCCTGCCTCCTGGTAGCCAGACATTTTGTGCAATCTCCTCCCCTTGAATGTGGACTAAACATAGTGACTTGCTTTTAACTAATGGAAGATGGCAAAAGTAATGAGATCTCACTTCTGCAATTAGGTTATAAAAGACTGTGACTTTCATTTTGCTTGTACTCTCTCACTCTGGTTCTTGTTTGCTGGCCTGTTCAGATGGAGCAAGTTGCCATGTTGGATCTGCCTCATGGAGAGAGGTTCCCACGACAAGGCCAACTGGAAACTGAATCCTGCCAACCTCCATGGTGAGTGAGCTTGGAATCCAACCCTCCCTTAGTAAAGACTTGAGATGACAGGCAGCCCTGGCCATCACCTTGCCTGCAGAGAGGCCCTGAGCCAGGGTATCCAGCTGAGCCCTCTCTGGATTTCTGACGCACAAAAACTATGATCTAAAAATGTCATTTAGGCTACTAAGGTTAGTGATAATTTCTCACACGTTAGTAGATAGCATCCATCAAGAAGTACCTTATCTAGGCCGGGCGCGGTGGCTCATGCCTGTAATCCTAGCACTCTGGTAGGCCGAGGCGGGCGGATTGCTCAAGGTCAGGAGTTCAAAACCAGCCTGAGCAAGAGCGTGACCCTGTCTCTACTAATAATAGAAAAGAAATTAATTGGCCAACTAAATATATATAGAAAAAATTAGCTGGGCATGGTGGCACATGCCTGTAGTCCCAGCTACTCAGGAGGCTGAGGCAGAAGAATTGCTTGAGCCCAGGAGTTTGAGGTTGCTGTGAGCTAGGCTAACGCCACGGCACTCTACAGCCCGGGCAACAGAGTGAGACTCTGTCTCAAAAAAGAAAAAAAAAAAAAGAAGTACCTTATCTACTGCCACGGACACTATGATGTTA
This sequence comes from Lepilemur ruficaudatus, assembly GCA_963574885.1. Lineage (NCBI taxonomy): Eukaryota > Metazoa > Chordata > Mammalia > Primates > Lepilemuridae > Lepilemur > Lepilemur ruficaudatus. Next base: position 146,732 of record CAUYRT010022856.1, read on the forward strand.
TAACTTAAATACCACTAAAATGGCCTTTAGGGCAGATATCAGTAAAACAGTAGTATGTCATAGCAAGACCTAGCATATTTCCAGCAAAACCATCCTTACTAAGATTTAGTGGACTCATTTTTTAGAAAAAATTATCTAATTTTGTTTTTCTCCAACAACCTTTCCGCACCCCTCAAGTTTTTCTTTGTAGCATTCCACTTCTATTTCATTTTAATAGGTTGAATGGGGAGAAATATTAGCAATGTCTTATTAGAACTAAAGATTTGATAGTTTTATTTAATAATATATAGAAATAAGGAGATATATGAAAAGAAAAACCTTATGATTATAAAAATAAGTCTACATTTATATCCGCTGCAATTATTGATGGTTTTGAAGTAATTGGCATGTAGTAGAATATTTATTTATACTCAAAGAAATCTCTCTGTGGAGATTTCCGTGTCTGGCTGGGTTTGTTAAGTACTGTTCCTTCCGTAAGAATATTATAGACTATAAAGACATTGTAAATAGAACTGGGAAACAAAAGAAACTTAAGTTCAAGTAAATTGTATCACTGAGGGAAGAAACAACTCTTTCCTATGTATTTGACATAGGTTAAAAGAAGCTAATTCTGGAAAAATTATAATATATTATTTTCCTTGAAGTGTGGGGGCTGGGAAGAGGGTATAAAGTGGGATGTTTAGGTATAAGAATTAAAGTACTGTCATGCCCCTCTCTGTATTGCTCTTTAATTGTTTAGAAACTACTATAAGGCTCCAAATTTATATGACTTTATCTTTATGCTGTTTTGCTTGTTTCTATGTGTGCATCTATTTATGAAGAAAATATACATGTCAGAGGAAAATATGATTAAATAACTGTTTTAGCCTCATGAGATGGACTTAATGTCTCTTCAACAGATATATAAGAAATGAAATAAGCATCGCCAGAAAAACTATATATAACAATGTCCAGTTGATTTAATATTTGTATTAAGTAACAATATATTTTCTACAGTTATACATTGGTTTCCCTGCAGACAGGGCAAACGAATCTAAGTATGAATCAAAGTCTCTGGGACTTGACCTGTTAAACTAAACATTTATTCTCTGGCAAACCTAGGTCTATTGCTGAACTGAATTTTAAGATCTTGAGGGCATTTTGATAATTATACTCCTTTTAATGAGGTGATTTTTATAGTTTTGCTCTAACTTTGCCTGTGTTCTGGAAACTTCCTCATTTTTCTGCTTAGCATGGTCTTTTCATTTCTTGCTCTTTGTTTTTTTCCATGGCATCAGGAGTAGCTTAGCAAAGTCTGAAGAAAGAAAAGGTTACAGGATGAAGAGAGATTGTGTGGGATTATTCACTGTTTCTTTTTTTTTTTTTTTTTTTGAGACAGAGTCTCACTCTGTTGCCCGGGCTAGAGTGCCGTGGTGTTAGCCTAGCTCACAGCAACCTCAAACTCCTGGGCTGAAGGGATCCTTCTGCCTCAGCCTCCCAAGTAGCTGGGACTACAGGCATGTGCCACCATGCCCGGCTAATGTTTTCTATATATATTTAGTTGGCCAATTAATTTCTTTCTATTATTAGTAGAGATGGGGTCTCGCTCTTGCTCAGGCTGGTTTTGAACTCCTGACCTTGAGCGATCCTCCCGCCTCGGCCTCCCAGAGTGCTAGGATTACAGGCATGAGCCACCGCGCCC